>CABFWB010000188.1:25586-65979 GCA_902151455.1 Timema bartmani
GCGAGCGCGTGATTAGCAGATAGCTCTCGTTAGTTGTTGACGAGGAGGCTCCGAATCTTGTCTCGGTGAACTGAGGGGGGTTTTAACAAGTGATTTATTGCTGTGGTTTTCTCATCCTCTCTCCACGCTAATGGTGATTCTTATTTGTAAAGGCCTACTTTGATTATAAATTGAAATATCTAAACACATAAGTTTTACATATATAGGTATGGTTTATGATCTTACCGATTAAATTAGGCCGTTAGTATCAAGTGTGCTAAACCTATCGATAATAATAAAAATGTAAAAATGAGAAGTTTTCCTAGCACTCAATGAACCAACATACAATAATATTGCCCAGCGCCTGTAAACTATACTGTACCGGATCGAGCGCGCGTGCTTGAAAAATAGAACCAGTTCTATCTTTCAAGCGTGTGCGCTCAGTCTCTCGCTCAGTCTGGCCGCCCCCTTAGTGTAAGTTTACGAATAGGCCACACCCAAAGCATGTAAAAAAAATTGTCACATATATTAGTGCAACACACTAATACGATTTTTCTAAGTATAATTAATAACACTAATTATAACCCACTAATAACATTTAAAAATTCCATAGTGTTAACCTGCTATCGAGTCATACGAACCGAGAGGTCGCCGTATGTTGGCGAATATATTGCCTACCACTGCTGACAGAGGGGTGTCAGATGGTCAGCAAAGCAAATCCTACAGCCGTTAATCTCAGTTTTCTAGACCAGACCCCCTACTTTTTTCATTCAAGTAGCGCCTAATTTGTCTTGGCTGGGTTGAGCTCATTTCAGACACGTAGCTTCACAGAAAGTCTAGAAGAATCAGGGATCACACTTGGTGTCGACTAATATTATTAGGTGTTCTGTCTTACGACAGGTCCATTCCTTTTCTTCCCCAGTGAAACTTAGACCTCCAACGCGCCCTGTCCTCTGCCTCCTCAACTATAGGCCTGAGTAATAAAGGACAGGGGCGTAAATCACAGAAATTGTTGTGTTTGAGTTTGTCCACGTGGACAAGTGGCTTGAGGTAAAATACAGGCTTAGAAAATCATGGATAAGGGCTTAAACAAGTTTTTTACTATTTATTTATTTGAGTTATTTAAAGAGGACTTTATGAACCGACTGATTATATCGGCACACGAGAATTTCTATGAGTGAGAGCGAAAGGGCCTACTAATTTTGCCGGTAAAAGTATTTTCACAGGGTTCTTTTACGTACCACAATCGATATGGGACCGACGGCTTTACTTCCCCTCCAAAGTAAGCTTTGGCGCGGATTTTTATCGTTCAAGAAGAATCCGTCGATACCAGCTGGGTTTTGAACCCAAGAACATCTGGTCCTGAGGCGAGCACTTTAACCCAAGACCATTGAGGTACGAGGCGTTTGTATCATTCATGGTAGAAAAAAATAAACACAAGATTAAAATATAAAATAAGTAATCAACCAACCCGATGTATTCAAACCTTCATAAGTGGATATATTTTGTTAGCACCCAGTGCGTAAGTTCTTTCACGTGATACCGGGTGTTTTGTTACCAAGGCGACTCTTCATTTTAATTGAGTGCATGTACCATGATTAATGATTTTCTTTAATTAAACCCTCCCTCACCAAACCTAGTCTCGCTCGCTATACTTAGACAAGGAAGACCAATATTGCAGGAAGGATGTTTTATTTCAAAATAACAATGGCCGGCGCAGTGAGACTATCGGCCTGTTTATGTTATGTGGATAGTGCGCCAGATGCTGGGCAGATAGAATTTGTTTGTTTTTAAATTAATAAGTTCATAAATAACGTTACTTATGACTTAATTTAAGGTGGAGTAAAAGGAAGCGTGACTTAAGGTCCACCTTTTTGCAGTATTTGTGATTAAAAAAACATCTTTTTAATAATTCCAAAATAATTGAAATATAGCTAGTGGAAAAGTCATATTAAGCTCAACAGTTATTTAATATATCCACTACCTTAGCTCGGTCGATAACGTGTCTGTCTACTGAGGTAAGGGTCCCGGGTACGATTCCCGGCATGGCCGAAAGATTTATCATTGATGAAATGTGGGCTTACCTTTCCACATTGATAAATTAACGACCGGGGACTAGATGTTGTTCCTGTCCTAGTCTTGAGTTAGATTATAAGGCATACGAAACTTTTGACAGGCCTAGCAAGTCGGTAGTGGAAAATATATCGCTTGAATAAAAAACTGACCTAGACCATTGGCTGGAAATAATACTGAATGTAAATAAAAGTTCCTTAATATATTGTATTATGAGCATTGTGGCATTTAGACCGACATTTTTTTAATTAATAAAATAAGACCTTATCAATTTCCACGATACCCAAAACCGATATTAAGGAAATGCTGTGACTCTTTCGGCCATAAATTTTCATTGTCTAAAGGTTGCTCCCTTGAAATATAATCCTAGTAGTTCCAATATTTATGGCTAGATCGCAGCACTAGTCGCTTCTACTTTTCATATGTCTACAAAAGAATACAACGTGGCTTGAAAAATGAAACACAGTCGAACATTATTGCTAGGAGACAGGGCTTCGAAAGGTGACACTGTTAAAACATTAATCAATTTGTTTGGGGAAGGCAAGATATATGTTTTTAACCAATTCATTTTATCTAAGAACTTTGACACTTTTCGTTAAACGTCGCTGTAAATTAATAAATAATTTAATATTTTCATTATTTTTTTATTAATTTTATGCTGATATTTTTCACCTCCAATTTGGTGTAGATCGTATTCTGAAATAACAAACAACTTCTAAAATTATGTAGGATTTCTGAATGTTTGCAATTTTTCTCAGCGCTCTTTTAGGCGGCTGCCTCAATAATTTATAGTAACAATTACTCTGATAAAATTTGTATTAATTATGACAATAAATTAAAGAGAGATGGTGTACGATTACTTAAGAGTATATATAAATATGTACTGTACACGTATATAGATAAAAATATGTATGTATGTGTGTATGTATGTATGTGTGTATGTGTGTATGTATGTGTGTATGTGTGTGTATGTGTGTGTGTATGTGTGTGTATGTGTGTATATGTGAGTATATATATGTATGTATGTGTGTGTATGTATGTATGTATGTATGTGTATGTATGTATGTGTATGTAAGTATGTATGTATGTATGTATGTATGTATGTATGTATGTATGTATGTATGTATGTATGATGTGTATGTATGTGTGTATGTATGTGTGTGTATGTATGTGTGTATGTATGTATGTATGTATGTACGTATGTATGTATGTACGTATGTATGTATGTACGTGTGTATGTGTGTACGTGTGTATGTATGTACGTATGTACGTGTGTACGTGTGTACGTGTGTACGTGTGTACGCGTGTACGTGTGTACGCGTGTACGTGTGTACGCGTGTACGTGTGTACGCGTGTACGTGTGTACGCGTGTACGCGTGTACGTGTGTACGTGTGTACGTGTGTACGTGTGTACGTGTGTATGTATGTACGTATGTATGTATGTGTGTATAGCCTAACTTTACATACAATTTAAAGCCTGCATTTTGTTTTAGATTAAAAGTAATGTATAAATATATATTTTATTTCTATATAAAATGTTGACTTTACATATTTTTTTATCTTTTTCACCGAGTCCAACTATTCACCCGGGACATACGCATTAATTTCGCTAAGGTGGTAAGAATTAGGAAGGTAGAATTATGGGGGAATTTGCGTGGAGGAAGGGTGGGAAACAATTTAAGAGAAATTAAACAGAGGATACCCGGGATTCGAACCCAAACGTCCCATCACCATAACAATAGACTAGACGAGCTTGAAGTTTAATTCGTCCACCGGCTGAAGCGTTGGCGTGCAGGTGATAAAGTTATGTGGAAAATATAGGAAGAATACGATATCTATAAAATTCAAATCTAAAAATGGGACGTCATAGGAATATGAGGGAAGCGCCTTCCTGTGGTATACCTAATCTAATACCAGAGACGGCATTGCCTTCAATTGGATTGTGGAAAAGACTTCGTAAAAAACAGATATCGGGAATATTTAGTAAGTGAAAATGTCGGAGAAATAAATTGTACAATTTTTCGATGGTTGAGATAAATACATTTTGGTTTGCCTTGGCTTATAATATACAAAATAATATATTGATGGTGAAATAAAATTAAGCTTATGTTTCTTAAAGCTATAACTAATACGGGCATAGAAAATTTGTTGATTTTAATACTTAGTAACAAATATCAATACAATTGAATCATTTAAATCTGTCACTTTTCCCATTATTTCTTTTAATTTGTGTAAGCTCTTAAGGTACATAACATAATAAGGCGTACTAAAATAATTGTAAATCTTCTAATTTATTAAAAAAGTATTTATTATTCTGTGAATAAAAAGTAAGATTAATAAAATTTCAAAATTATCTACATCCTTCTTTTATTTGGACCTATACCCAGAAATAAAATATTTATAAATTTATAAAAATACATTCGAATGTAAGTACATAAAATCACGGTATATTTTGAAGATAAATATAAAATTCTCTTACTAAATTTGGATTTTTCGCAAAACCCTTACCTTGTTAAATCATGAAAAAGCTCATTACATTAACTTTAAACAATTCATTGATCTAGAAAATATAATACGATGATAAATTATTTTCAGAACCGTAATCAAACTCTTAAACATGGAAACTATAGTAAAAGTTCTTAGGCTAACTAATAAGAAATAAGTTATCTTGTTGTAAATTGTATAAGTATATAACCTTTGTTTTATTATGCCTTTTATTTTAATAATTACGTTCAATTTAAGGGTTATGAATGGCTTAGTCTATGATTAATTTCACCCGAGGTTGTTTGGATGAAACACAACAGAATAAGCAAGAAGAAAGGATGATTAACTTAAAGTAATAACTCCCATTTGGTAAAAATGGCAACCAGCCGAAATTCTAACACTGATAGCTATTGCCATATTAATTTTTTGTAATTAATATTTATGTTATTTAAGATTAAAATGTAACATATTTATTTAGTTTTTGATTTTATGCCTTGGATATTTTGACATATTGTTTTAAAAATAAAAAATACGATTTAATTATTAAATATATTTGATGCCATGAAACCCTCTTTTCTTTTATTGTTTGAGCATGAACATTGATACATTAATTTGTAGCCAAAAGTCTTGTGTATATTTTAAGATAGTCTGACAAAAGTTATAGCTATGTTTTCTAACCTAATATTTCAATATAAATAAATGCCTTTATAAATATATCATTTATTTTAAATAAGTTTTGAAAACTATGAAGAGGAATAATAATTTATTTTTACAACTGACTTATTTTTAAAGAAATCATTCAAAGCTATAAGAGATGTCAATCATTTTTTTATGAAAGTTTTGAGGGAGGTGTGAAGTTCAAAAGGAAATTAAACAACTTTTCACCACGAAATATTTCAGTCAGAATTAATGTATACTATCTTTCATCTGCTTTACACATTACATTTCTTGTGGTTCTAAAATGAATGTTATA
The DNA here is from genome assembly GCA_902151455.1 of Timema bartmani. Classification (NCBI taxonomy): domain Eukaryota; kingdom Metazoa; phylum Arthropoda; class Insecta; order Phasmatodea; family Timematidae; genus Timema; species Timema bartmani. The sequence goes on from CABFWB010000188.1 coordinate 31,096, forward strand.
AATTATCTGAGAGCAAAGTAATTTTTATTTCATAGTGGATGTTTCTTAGAGGGAAAATTCAATGAAGTTGTCCATAAATTCTTATTAGCTTTTTAACTAATAGTCACCGAAATATCTTTAATCGGTTCATGTTTTTTATGTCTCATGTTTATAAAATAGTTTCTGGTTAAGTTTATAAGTTTACGTCATTACGTTTTATCAAATACTTTGTTCGTGGTTGTAATAGCTGAACAAGAAACATCTGTGTATGTGTTCTAGCCAGACAATCATTTTGTTATCTACGTCAATTGGGCTATTTAGTACTTCATTTGTTTGTTTATGGAATGCAAACAACTTCTTTGGTGTGGTTTGTCAGCGTCTAGGGAGCTCCAAAGCGTCATAGCCTCTTATTACACTTTAGTTTGTACATCCAGCAAGTTGAGTTTGGAACTGAGGAAGAAATTGATGAAATGTTACATTTGGAGTCTGGTACTGTATGGAACATAAACTTAGACTTTTAGGAGGATGGAAAATATAATTATACTTGAAAACCTTTGAAATGAAATGCTGGAGAAGATTTGAGAAGATCAGGTGGACAGACAGGGTGACAAATGAAGAAGTACTAAGAAAAGTGAGTGAAAAGAGAACCATTTTGGATGTGATTCTTTGGTGCAAAGCAAACTGGATCGAACGATTCCTTAGGAGGGACTGTCTTCTGCATGACGTCATGGAAGGAAGGGTTGAGAGAAATAAGGGCTTAGGAAGAAGGGAGATTCAAATATTGGAAGACTTGAAGGAAAGAAGAGAATTCTGGGAACTGAAGGAGGAGGCAGAGGACATGGCGCATTGGCTGTATAAGTTCATTGACAAAAGTAATGTATCTGTCGTAGGACAGAACACCTAATAGTTATAATAATAATAATCCAATAAGCTTCTATTGCATGTACTTGTAGACTAATCAGCCCTAAACACTTGAGATTAATTATAGTTGGCACTTTTTTTTAAGACAGTCCAAAACCTTTGTCAGTGTTTTTCTTGAGTTGTTACGTTAAGTTACCTTAAGCTACGTCAATCCTAATCACGTAATAATTTCCTTAAATTACGTGAACTTTACGTGAAATTTAAGTGAACGTTTAAGTTTATCCTTATCTCGGCTTAAGGTCCCACAGCAACAATAGACTGCCAGTAACCAGAAGATCGCTGTTCAAATCTCAGTCGAGTGTACTGAGGGTGGTTTTACCTAAATGCTTTTTCACTCTCCCCCTCACGAAAGTTCGGGTACACTTCCTATGGATTCAATCTTTATCATACCTAGAACATTAGTTTAATTAATAAATTGATAAATATGCGCACAACCCGAACGGGTAGTAAGACACAGTGCTAAAAAAGAAGACTCCCTCAGTTTGTGGCTTATCTCGCCAGACCCTTGGTTTGGTCTAGTGACATTGAGGTTGAGGTCCAAAGCCATACCACACGCTCAAAAGTTTCCCCCCCCCCCGCAAATTCGGGTACATTAATTCTAAATTCTATCTTATTACATCCTATCTCATTAGTTTAATTAAATGCGTATATCCCTGATGAGGTGCAGTAGCGTTTTCAAAGGAGGGTTATTAGCTGACAGGTAGAAAAGTTACTAGATATACTTTCACATATTCATACGTCAAGTCATCTAGTTTGCAGTGGTATTTTTTGGATAGAAATTATCAAAACATATTAAATAACACATAGTATAGTACGATGTTATCAAAAACATTTTTTTACAAAAGGCTCTTCCTATAAAAAAAATTGGGCTGTATGAACAAGTAGAGCAAAGAAATGCGCGGTTTACACATTCGGCTACAATAGATTTTTCAAGAAAACAAACAGAAAAACAAAAAAATGCTGACAAGATCAACGTCGGGTTTACAGAAATGTCGACGGAGAGACATATTTCCTCTCACAAATAAATCTCTATCAATCAAGGCGTATCAAAGAAATTCGAAGTGTTGAAGACATTTCGTTGAAGATATTTCAACTATGTTGCTTATTGACCATTCGTCATTTTACAAACTGGAGAATAGCGAATTGATTATTTAGTCAGCAATTTGATTACTTGTCAAAAAATAGGAATGTAACCTAGGTTTGTTTGTGTGTTCCAATTTGCATAGGAATCGCCTTTTAGAAAATACATGTTTTTTTTTTTTGCTTAAATATATAATCTGATTTAACGAATGAACACGTTAAAGTAGATCTATCAATTTTTCTAGCTGTTAGATAAGGCTCTTTCTGTGAAAATCAAACTGTAGCATTTAGCATGGCAGTCGATTCCCTCTAAATCAGAAAGTGTCATATTTTAAGGAAATATGAAGCGTATAGCTACACTTTCTTTTTAAAAATCATCAATAGGTTTGATTCATAGGTAATGTTTTGAAAATTTGGAACTCGTTTTTGAAAAATCGTCCCGAAAAAAATAAATATAAATGGTAAATTAGTTTCACCTGATTTCTAACACACTTGCTGTACATAATATATAACTATTTTAGTACTATATATATATATATACATAGTCCTAAAATAGTTCCAAATTCCTCAAATTCGTGTGTGGGTGATTAAGCTCAAAGGTCTCTAACTGAATGTTATGAGCTTTTTTAAAATATTCATAACAAAATTGCCCTAAATATCAAATAATTAATGAATCAACAAACCAAATTATAATTAATGAATGAAGCCTAATTATTCTTAGTAAGATTCCTTACTGCACAATTCTGCTTTGAGGATACGTACAGTCGTATTTGGGAATAGCCTAGACCTACACAGGTTTTTTTTGAACCAGGAAAACGGGACATTAAAATTATAAAACTGTCAAAGAAATCTAAAAATTGACCTATCTCAACATCAAAACTATGACTATATTTTAGAAAATATGCCTTGTCAACAATTTCTCTACATGGTCCTTGTAAGCTTAGATTTATTTTGATTATCACGTTTCTATTACTGTATAGTAGAACATAACCGTAAACATTTGTTTTAACGTGACTATACTTCTATAATTGTTTGTTTTTCCTTCCACGCTTTGCGTCTTACTACTCGTCCTGGATATACGAATATTGAGACTCGTGGGGTAAGGGAATGTAGATTTAAATTTAAAGGAAATGTACCCTTATTTTCCTGAAGAAATAATGGGGAGCTATTTATTTAGGGTCTCATTCCACGCGAATGCGGCTGGATTAGGATTACCTATTGCATCCTTACTCGTCCCTACCCCATTATAATAATTATTATTTATCACATATGCGTATAAATTGAGCAGGTAGTAGGACATGGTGATAAAAAAATATCATATTCTACGAATATGATATTTATATGTGGCCGTATTTAACAAATGTAATAGCTTGGCTATTTAATCCATCATGACATGCGCATTTGTACAGTTGTCATTGTACTATTGGCAGTATAAAGCTCAATGGTAAGAACATTGGCGTACTAAGCCAAGGTACTGAGTTTGATTCCCATGTCCAGGTGTCATTATTTAATTTAAAGAATATTTACGATAAGCTAGTTCGTTACACCGACCTTTCTTTCAGCTCCTACCTTCCTTTGTCTGCATACCTTATAATAAGGTTTGATTTTATTGGTAGCCTAGTTTATTTATTATTATTTTTTTTAGATTCTTAATAGTTTAAAAAAAGTTAAGATAAAATTCTAGTAGGGATATTAATGAATATTTTGGAGGTAAGCAAACGCTTATACAATAATAATTACTCAAGGGAGTAGAAAGATGATTTTTCCAAAGGGATCTCCCAGAAAACTTTACTTTACTTTTAGCCAAAAATGTTTGTACACGCATATATAGACCCCCATATAAATGGGGGTTCAAAAAATTCCAGGGGGGTAAGGACCCCCTAAATCTTACCCCCTTTCTACGCCCTTAAAAATGGATTGTACATGATTAATGAAGCTTAGAAGATGTAAATGATCTTTGGTTAGGGATATAGCCTCACCAATTATCTAATTTGTAAATTTTAAAAACTACAACTAGATACAAGTATTGTTATAGCCCGCTTCAGTGGCCGAATGGTCTAAGGCGCTACTATCTTAATATACCAGTCTGCCAAGGACGCGGAGATCGGGGTTCGATCTCAATCGGGTTCTCTAAGGATCCTTCTCTTAACGATTTTTCTACTCTTCCTCGACGCAAATGCGAGTGCATTTCTTCTAAATTAAGTCTTCCTCATTCCCAACACGTTAGTGTAATTAGTTCACAGGCGTTTTAACTGGACGGGTAGTAAGACATGGTGCTAAAAAAAAGTATTGTTATAGAGACTCGGGATCTATTTCCATGCAAACAAGTCATTTTTTCAAATTTACGAGGTTAAATTTTGTAATTTTATATTTCAAGGTTGTGGCTCACTTTCTCTCTGAGAAAGCTCAAATTGCTCATTGCAAACAAAATGTTTGAGAATTCCGAATGTAGGCTGTAGTATAAGATTTTGGGTGTGTATAGCCCTAAACGAAAAATACACAGACTTGTTATAATTCTTGTGTTTGGAGCTGAGACTCTTTGGATGCAAATCTAATCGCTTCGTAGAACAGAAATCCAACTTTCATCCCGCAGTCGTCAACAATATCGAGCTGCGCCTTTGCCTTGGAACCAAACATAAGAGAAGTAGATTACACTACTATTGGTTACTTTGTTATGATGATATCCCTGGTCCATATGCTCCACTAGAAGGATACTTCTTCTCTTCCAAAACTCTAAGGTCGATACATATAGTTTATAATATAATCGATATTCAGAGGTCAAGGTCGATACATATAGTTTATGATATAATCGATATTTGGAGGTCAAGGTTGATACATATAGTTTATGATATAGTCGATATTCGGAGGTCAAGGTCGATAAATATAGTTTATGATATAGTCGATATTCAGAGGTCAAGGTCGATACATATAGTTTATGATATAGTCGGGATTCGGAGGTCAGCCAATTCCCCATTTGACCTAAACTTTTTGTTATTTCTAATAATCGAACATTTATTGACTCCCGAGAGTATACTTTACTTTAATTTAGTTAAGATATTTCAAATGCATTTTCTGAACCGACTAATTATATCAACACACGACTTATAAACTATCTTAAAAAACTAGAGCAGGCACAACACCCAGTCCCCGACCATTAATTTATCACTGTGAAAGGGGGGAAACCCTCATTTCACTAATGATAAATTTTTATGCAATGCCGGTAATCGATCCCGGGACCCTTATCTTAGTAGACAGCCCCACTACCAACTGAGCTAAGATGTCGGGCAATGGGTAGAATATAAGTACTGCCCTTAAAGTCTTACATTAGTCAATATTTGGACGCCAACCAATCCCCCAATTGACCTCGACTACTTGTTATTTCATACATAAGAAGATTTGTTGACTCCTGCTACTAGATTACTAACTAGGGGCCTATCCAATCAGTTTTAGAACCCTGTCTCTCTCATTACCAGCTAAATATATCAAATTAGACCGACGCCTCTAACCACCTGACTCTTAGTGCCATATATATATATATTACCGGCAAAATATATCAGATTAGACCGACGCCTCTAACCAAGGTTAGAGGCGTCGGTCTGATCTGATATATTTTGCCGGTAATGGGAGAGATAGGGTTCTAAAACTGATTGGGTAGGCCCCTAGTTAGTTTTTTCCCCCTAAGCGGTTTAGACTCTCCCATCACATAATACCCTTTAATTTTTTGTTCAGCACCACATTAAGTATTAAGAACTATCATAATATTAAGCTACATAATGTTCACGGTCACGACACTCTCTTTGAGAAAATAAAAATAAATGTTAAGAATTCATTAAAGAATCACTGAAAATCTAAAACTATTTTTTTTATAAATAAATTAATAATTAAAGTTTTTGGAATGCAGAATATCTCTCAGAGTAACCCGTAGCACGGAGAGAACTTAACGATGGCGTGGAGGTATATCATATTTCAAATGAAGGTAATTTTTGAACTTTACCTAAGTTTTGAATTAATGAAGCTAGCTCAAATTTTGATAGCCTTAATAAACGCAAAATAACTCTATTATCAGAGAAACCAGAAATAAACTGACGATTAAAGTGCTAACCACCAATTTCTACTAATTTATAGCTATGTTAATTAGATATATTCATTTTTATCTATTTTTCACGTATTATTTTATTATTATTATTATTATTACTAAATTGGTTTTTAATATTATTGTAGCTAATAGTTTTTAGTTGTAATTAATATAATAATTTCGTTTTAGTTTCCAAGTATAACAATATTTTTATATTGATATCAATTTTCTGTACATCGATAGAGAAATGATGGTTGGTCAGTTTTTACCTTAAATAACATAACAAATTGTTGGACACACCAAATTTTACTATTAAATTTTGGATTTAGTTTTTCATTGGAAATATGTTTATGACAATTAGGTCGGATTTGAATCATACGGTATACGAATTGTAGAAAAATATTGTCTTCAAGATTTTAGCGAAAATGTTATTATTATGTGCTCTGGCTAAAAAAAAATTGGCGTTCGTCATCTGTCTATTTAGGAGCTTTGTGTTGTTTTTATTCATCTACTTTTGTTTAAAGAACAAATGGTTTGGCCAATACCTCTACCACGGTGATGATATTAAATGCAAAGACATAAAAATTAACGTCACTAAAGCCCTCTTCTGTGGCCGCATGGTCTAAGGCGATACTCTAGCAGTAGACTAGACTGCCGATGACGGTGATATTTAGGTTAGAATCTCGATCGGGTGTAGTGTGGGTGGGTTATTTTTCGAAATGGTTTTCTACTCTTTCTCTTCACGCAAATGCGGGTACACTACCTATAAATATAGCCTTCCTCATCCCTAAAAACCATTAGCGTAGTTAGTACATAAGCGTATATCTCGAACGGGTAGTAAGACGCGGTGTTAAAATTAAACAGCAACAGCAAATTCGGCAAAATGAGCTTGACATTTAGATAACTTGGCCCACCAGCCTGAATCTTAATAATTATTGTTTGGTCATAAAAATCCCTAATCAAAGATTTTCAATATAAAATCTGTATGGCTTCGATCAAGTTTGGATGTTTAGTTAATTCAACGACCACGGGGGAGAAAGAAGTGAATTATTACTTTGAAGTAAAATATTCTTTGATGTCAACCAATGCTATTTATTTTTAATTTTGTGAACTTGAATTAATATCACGCCATGATATGCTTTAGCTACAAAAAAAAAATCCCGACAGTAATAATAATTTAGGGTTAAAACTAACGCCCGCACTTTTAATCTAGAGTCCTCAGCCCACCATGTTTCTACGATGTGGCGGAGTATTGGTAGTGACACATTTGCCCAGTGTATGAAACGGATAATAAAGCCAATACTCCCGGTAACGGGTAGCTGCAGGTGTCGTAGCCGTATGAGGCCGCATGAGAATCTACAGGATTCTATTGGTTCCCACATGAAGGACTTGCCGACCAATGTAATTGGTGTAACTGCATAGCCTCAAGATATTTTTATAAACCAATTACACAAAAGTTTTTTTAATAAAAACATTATTTTTGTGTGTGTAAAATATAATAACTAAAGAATTATATTTTAACTAATGGTTTTTCAACTGTGATAATTTTATTTCCCTCCTGTTTATGGTGTAAAATAATTTCGAATTTTATTTTTGGAGAGAATGGGACTAACTAGATCTCATTATATATGGTAAGGAGATCTATGCATTATACAAATTGTATTCATAATAATTATGTAAACCATGATTGCTTTTAATTTTGTTAAATAAATTATTGTAAGGATTTTTTAAAATTTCTTTTAGTACACTTCTAATTTTGATTGCAAAATTTGTCATATATATTTATTTAAATAATTTCTATACAACTGGTATAACCATGCTTTGTTATACATAAATAATAATACATATTTACATAGATAATATATTATATTTCTTTAATTAATAATATTATATATAGATATAATTACTTAATACATATTTTTAGAAACGTAACTAAAAAAAGTATATATATTTTTAAATATAGCTATATATAATTTATATATGTATTTATGTAAAAATAAAAATTATATATATGCATTTATATAAAAATATGTATGAATATATGTACATATAAATATATATTTACAAATATATACACAAATATACATGTATATGTATATAGATATATATACATATGTATGTTGATAGATTAAAGATCTTGTCAATTTAATCCTTCATTATAATCTGTGCATTTGTACAGTTGTCATTGTAATATTGACAGCGTAAAGCAGTTCCGAGTCGAAGATGGCTGCGTTATCTGATAGCTCGTGATCTTAATTGATCACATATATGTAGCTGATGATTTCCACACGTCCATCACAGACTCTGCCTTAAATATGAGTGAAGAATGACCCTAGGCATGGGATGACTTCTGGTTGGCTAAGTGGTTAGATCATTGGCGTACTAAGCGGAAGGTCTTGAGTTCGATTCCTATTTCCAGTTGTAGTTTTTCAATTTAATATTCAATATTCTACTCCCCCTTCCCATAAATAATGCAAAACCACATTTAAGGAAAATCTTTATTAAAGTTTATCAGAATCAAACTTAGACCTTCGAAAGTTAAAATTAGAGCTCCTGTCTTTTTTCTTAATCCAGCCTGAGATGCAAACATGTTTCAACAAATTTACCACGAACAAAATATACTCTCTATTCGTGCGCGTGTGTTAATGAAAATATTATTTTGTGTGATGTTCACAAAAGAAACACTTATAGCAAGGATGTTTATTAGGTTAAGTGTACACGTGCATGTATGCACTTCTTTTGTTCACACTCTACGTTCAGCCACACACATATCTCAAATTTATTTTTTAAATCAGATTTTATACTTTTTACCAGGGGTGTGCCAAGACCAATTTATCGATTTAAAGCGAAGCTGAATCGATGTTCAATTTTTTTTTATTGTTTAATGTTTATAAAAGGTGACCTGGTGTTCTAGGGGTAAGTTGTCAGACTTCTGTGCTGGGGGTCCGGGGTTCAATCCTCGGTCCCGGCACAGATTTATCTGAATGCCAAACCCTTCCTTCACTTGTGAATGTGAGGAATGCCAGGCCTCCACCGTGGTTTGGATCCCACGTTAAACTATAGGTCCTCCATTTCATCTCACAGTCACCCTAAAACTACACTTTAGCGTAAGTGCGTATAACCCGAAAGGGTAGTAAGAAGCGGTGATGATAATAATAATAATAATAATATTTATAAAATAATTTCCATTGTGCATATTTATATAGCTTTCATCTTTTGATTTCTATGAAGGCCTAACTATCTTTTCGTATTTGATTCTTTCCCTATAATTTGAGTCATTTATTATACAGTTATACCTAAATGTTTTCACATTCGGTATTTATAAACTAAATAAAATTCTCAAAAAAATAAGTACTGCAAAAAAGTTAAATGTATTTTGGATTAAGCTGATGAATCAAGTAAATATAACATTATGCATTTTCAACTACTGCGGATTTTTGTCATGTCATTAATTTTGTAATTTATATAAGAGCACAGAAATAAAAAAAATATATGAAAATAAATGTTTGTTTTAGCAGTCCATATTTTTATTGGTGAAGCTACGTAGTTGTCGATGCCAATTTTTATTTTTTATGAAGCTAAATTGGAGTGATCGAAGCTTTGCTAGCTTCTACTTGTTGCATAAACAACTTTATAGTGCCGACTATCAAGCTATTTGGAAAACACATTTTTTTATGAAAAAGGCTATATTCAGAGAAGAAGGCTATGTGTGTATTTTGCGTGTATATTGTTTAAATATTTCTAAAGCATAGCTCCCCTTGCTTCTAAAACAGATTGTTTAGTATAAAAAGGATTCTTTAAATTTGGACATGTTTGGTTTTTGAATTAAGAGCACCATCTTCCTTAAGATGAAACATTCCACAATACGATATTTATTATGTTATCGCAGCTCTAATGCCATAAAACTACCAAAAAAAACACTCCTCAGATTGATTAATGGTCTTGATATCCTAAAAACAAATGCCTACTTGGAGATTTTGAAGCTATTTTGCAAAGCGGGTTGCGTCTTTACTTTACGCACCTAAGCATTCTAACAAATCTAAGCCGTCTAAGCAGTCTAAGCGCTCTAATCAGTCTAAGCACTCTAATCAGTCCAAGCAATCTAATAAGTCTAAGCACTCTATGCACTTTCACACTTAGACGAGAATGTACAAAATAGAAAGAGAGGTAAGAAAATAGCATTTCCCCCTGCGATGCCCTTGTTCACCTGACGAAGAACCCTCTCCTCTTCCTCTGACGAGTTTACACACTCAATTTTGTACATAGAAAACATTGATTTTTTTTTAAAATTAACTTTTTATTGTTTCCTATTCTAGATAGATAAATGAATGCTACCATAGACTTTTTTTAAAATCTAAATCCTGGCAGGAAGACTCTTACAGGACATTTTCATGAATGAAACAAATGACCTGAGTTGTAGATGATATAATAAAAAAAAGTTTACAAAAAAACTACTTCAATATACAAAAAAAAATTGTGACACTGTACGACTAGTTTTAAAATTATTTAATAGTTTATATTTTTTGTCACAATGTTATATCTCTTTAAATCTCGATGAGTAGAACGTAAATTCATTAACATGGGAAATCCTCTCTTGACCTGACGTGACGTGACGTGACCTTAAGGAAGGATTCACCTTTCATCTTCCGCAGAAGTACAATAATTTGAATATAACCTCTTTAAAAATGAGCCAGTTTTAAATCTTCACATACATTTTTTAAATTCATTCAGCTAAAATTGAAAATTAGTTTATGATACATTTAATATTAGTTTTGAGGTAGATCTAATCAAAATTTGAAGTGACAGAGCACAATTTAAATTTGGTGATACAAATGAACGTGACACACCAAATATCGTCCCCCCCCCCCTTAATTTTATAAATATGCTCGTATAAGTTTGCTTCTCGTCTTACTACGTATCCTGGCTTAGTGAAGTTGCCTGTGAAGTAGCGGAAAGTCGAGATAAGACTTCCCATGTTAATGTATTTACGTTTTAATCAGCGAGTTTTAAGGATATAGCATTGGGAAAAACCCACATACATTCTTAAATAATTCTAAAAACAGTCTTAGATCATAAATTTTTTTTATGATATTGATTTTTTTTTGTAAACAGATTTTTCTAAATTGTCTACAACTTAAGGTATTTGGTTTATTCACGAAATGACATCTTCCTGCCCAAAATGTAGATTAAAAAATGTCAATTGAATAATACATCCATCTGAATTAATAAACAACAAAAAAGTTAATTTAGAATTGCAAGTAAATGCTGTACAAGCGCGAATAAAAGGGTGAATGTTTATACTTTTAGGGTGACCTGGTGGTCTAGGGGCAAGGTGTCAGACTTCTGTGCTGGAAGTCCGGGGCTCAATCCTCGGTCCTGGCACAGATTTATCTGATTGCCAAACCCTTCCTTCACCTCTAACAAGATGTGTATTAATCACAACTTGTGAATGTGAGGAATGCCAGGACTCCCACCGTGGTTCGGATTCCACGTTAAACTGTAGATCCTCTATTTCATCTCACAATCACCCTACCATTACATATCAGCGTAAGTGCGTACAACCCGAACGGGTAGTAAGACGTGGTGCCAATAGTAATAGTAATAATAATATCACCTATTACCCACTTCAGTGGCCGAATGGTCTAAGGCGTCACTCTCGTTTTAGACTGGCCCACTGAGGAAGTTTGGGGTTCAAATCTTGGCCGGGTCTACTGAGGCTGGTATTTCCTAAATGGTTTCCCATTAACTTTACACTAAAATATAGGTAAAATACCTCTAAACACGCTTCCTTCCTAGTACTTATCCCATTACAGTAATTATCATATATGTGTATAACCTAAACAGTTAGTAAGACGAGGGGGAAAAACGTATTACCTATCAAAAGTGATTTCTAAAGATCACATGACTTGATATTTATCTATATTAAAATTGCTTTTTATTATTTTTTGACGTTTCAAAAAGGTTTCTTCTCATATAAATACGACTGTTCCTGTACTAGGCTTCCCACAAAGCTTTGTATCATTTATTTTATTGCGTCCATAAGAACACAAAGCATCTGATAACAACGTTTCGTGTTATAAATTTTTATTGTTATGGTTGTGTTTTGTTTTGAATTACCCACCATGGGTCATATTTTTTATTCCAAGTATCAGATCTGCAGGATTCTATTGCTTTTCTTTTCCGTTACACTTTTTTTATTTTCTCATTATATAAAAATAGCCGGAATCTTTTCTATAAGTATTTTTAAGTTTTCTTCGCAGTAAATAGGAGAGTAACTATTTGGAATATTTTGAACTAGAATTATTATTTTGTATCTGTTAGTAGTGAATTTTAAAGTGGGCTACTAGTTATAACACTGATTTTTTTCTACTATTTTTTAGCACCACGTCTTACTGACCGTTCGGGTTATACACTTTATTTTTAACTTCAAACAACAAATGTTTAGTAGCTAAGTTGTATTTTTTATTTAGTTAAGGACAAAAGTTTTAATTATAATACTGCCCGCTTCACTGGGTACACGAATAAATATGTCGGTCTCTTCTTGATTGGTTTAGAGATGAAGGGTTTGAACCCCGGCTGATTGTATTGAGGTTGTCTTGACTAAATTTTTACCCACGCTCCCTTCACGAAAATCTGGGTACATTTCATCTAAATTCTACCTTATTAATATAATATTAATTGCTGATATCCTGGCTGAGTATAAGAACGGATTAGGGAAAAAAATATCGCAAATATATTGGTTGGTAGCAGCAATCAAAACTCGAACCGGTGAGCGCACGAACCAAACGTCAAGCTAATATATTCTGATTTCAACCGATAATGGTGAGGTCGAGGTCCTAGTCCAGGTTGGGTATACCGGGAGTTTGTTATTCCTTTACTAATTTTCCATTCTTCCTCCACGCAAATACAGGCACAGTTCCTCTAAATTTTACCTCCAATAGCCTTACCTCACTAACGTAGTTAAAATACATATAGTCCAGACGAGTAATAGAACTAGGTGACCTGGTGGTCTAGGGGTAAGGTGTCAGACTTTTGTGCTGGAGGTCCAGGGCTCAATCCTCCGTCCCGGCACAGATTTATCTGATTGCCAGACCCTTCATTCACCTCTGACAAGACGTGTATTAATCACAACTTGTAAATGTGTGGAATGCCAGGCCTCCACCGTGGTTCGGATCCCACGTTAAGCTGTAGGTCCTCCATTTCATCTCACAATCACCCTACCATTAGACATTAGCGTAAGTGCGTATAACCTGAGTGGGTAGTAAGACGCGGTGCTAATAATAAAAGTAATATAACTTGTTGGATAAAAAAATATATACGTTATAAAAATGTGTCTGTTAAAATATTTGCCTAACCTAATGTGATAAAACAAATTAGAAAATATACAAATATTCCCGTTAGAGAATCGAACACAGAACACTTGCTAAGCCGAGTCTAGTTTCTACCAGATGTTATAAAGACCGCACAGTACAGCACACACGTGAATCGACATGTGCTACGCGAAATGTAGGTCACTATATTTTCAGTCACGTGTTCTATCCTCACGATAATATGGAAGAAAACGACGATATACAATTAAGTACCTAATATACTTATGTTTTGATGAAAGGTGAAAGTTTGGGGATGTAATTTCGTAAATCAGCCGTAACTGAATCAAATACATTGAAAATTGACAACTGGGCATGGAAATCAAACCCAGGATCTTTGGCTTGGCTCGCCCAGAGCTAACGAAGGTCATGACACTAGCCTAATAAGATAACTAATTAATTAGGGCTGTCAGACGTCCCGGTTTTCCAAGATTGTCCCTCTTTTTAGATGAAAATCCCGGTGTCCTGAAAGACCACTTCGGGACACACGATTGTCCCGGTTTTTAGGTGATCGTCCCGGTGTCCTAAAAAACCACTTCGGGACACACGATTGTCCCGGTTTTTAGATGATATTCTTGGTACTCCAAAAGACCACTTCAGGACACACAATTGTCACGGTTTTTAGATGATAGCCTCGGTGTCCCAAAGGACCACTTCAGGACACACGATTGTCCCAGTTCTTTGATGATAGTCTCGGTGTCCCAAAGGACCACTTCAGGACACACGATTGTCCCAGTTTTTAGATGATAGTCTCGGTGTCCCAAAGGACCACTTCAGGACACACGATTGTCCCAGTTCTGAGATGATAGTCTCGGTGTCCCGAAAGACCACTTTAGGACAAACGATTGTCCCGGTTCTTAAATGATAGTCTTGTTGTCCCAAAATACAACTTTGGCACACACGATTGTCCCGGTTCTTGGATGATAGTCTCGGTGTCCTGAAAGACCACTTCGGGACAAACTATTGTCCCAGTTCTTAACACTTTTTTGTTTTGTTATCATTTTTACCCCGCAATCGTTGTTGTAGGAGGCCTAATATTATTTTTGACCTGTCGGTATGCATAAGTATAACACCTTTAGGGAAAGTCCCGTCTATTCTATAAGCTTAGTGATTACATTCTCTTTGGATTTGTACGTCATTGCGTCATCGTGAGAAAGTAAGTGAAAATGCAACGATATGTTTGTTTCATGGTTCTTAAATTTATTTATAATTTTAAATTAAATTTACAGTGTTTAAGTCTAAACATGGTGAAAATACAGTTCAAGATGAAGGTGGCAAAATCTTATTGCAAATATGAGTAAACTTTTAACTTTTGCTTGTCCTTTTTTATTATTATTAAATTATTAATACTGCTGTTTTCTTTTTTGTAATATGTAAAAGGCATTTATTTTATGTGTCGTCAAAATTTAAATGAAATAATTGTGATAATTAATTTTTTTGGACCCGGTCTACCCTGGCAAAAATCTGACAACCCTACATTAGCACATGTAAAATACATTCAAGCATGTTTACGAGTGACATTCCAAGAGTATAATTAATTATATACATACACACGAACATAATGGAATATAATGATAAAAAAAACGATCCTGTTCAAGAGGAAATCTAGCAGTTCGTTCTTTATGGAACTGAACCATCCATCCAAACCAAGGCACCAGTTTGGTCTTGTCCTGTTTTACGGTGAAATGAGGGTCTGGTTTTTGAATCTTGGTCAAGTGTATTAAGGTGATCTTCCCTAAATAGCTTTTCTCCCCCCTCCCCCACCCTTTCACCCTTTCCTTAACGAGAATAAGGCTACCCCTCATCTAAATTCTGTCTGATTCATCCATACCATTTGTGTGGATATGCCGATATCACGGACGGGTAGTAGGACTTGTAATATGAATAAATTATTCTAGACTTAATTTTTCCATTAGCGCAAAAGTATAGTGGGATTTTGTTAGAAATAGCCGTTTAGTACATACAAACATTTATATATATTTTTATGTTTAAAATAACTACTTTTTATATAGTTAAAAGTGATCTAATTTATTAACCTGTGATCTATTCGTTTGAGCTCCTGACTACAAATCTAGAAGACCCAGCTTCGATCACCGGTGCTTCCAGATTTTCTGTAAAAGGGTGGGTCTGGAACGGGGACAACTCAGCCTCGTGACGACAAATGAGGAGCTACTTGAATGAAAAAGTAGCAGCTCCGGTCAAGAAAACGGAGATTAATGGACGGAGGGCTCGTTGTGTTAACCCCATGGCACCCTCTATCTACATATGTTGGGAATATCTTTGACAACAGACGGCTGCCAATCGGCTGACAAGGCTCGATTGCGGACTGACGTCACGGAAAGTAGAGTCTAAGGCTTTATCACGTCTTTATAAAAACAATATTTAGGAAATATCTTTTTCAACGACCACTTTGTAGAATGATTTATAGATCGGCCTTAATTACTTAAAATGGCCGACCTATTTGTCAGCATGCCTGGCTACTAATCTAGAGGTCACGGGATCGATTTCCGGTAGTACCATGGATATTTTTCCCGAAGGGAAATTGTTCCTATGATCACCATGGTCTGGTTTTACTTTCACATCCATTACTGTTTCCAGCCTGTGGCCTGGTTCAATTTTTTTATTTAAGCCATATATTTTACACAACCTGCTTGCTAGGTCTGTCATAGCTTCATATACCTTATAATCTAACTAAAGACACTGAGAGACACAACCTCCAGTCCCCCGACCGTTAATTTATCAATGTGAAAGGGGTAAATCCATATTTCCATCAATGATACATTTTCGGTTATGCCGGGAATTGAACCCGGCACCCTTAACTCAGTAGGTGGACAGGCTACCAACTGAGCTAAGGTGTCGGACTACCGTGATTTGGTTAATTAGGCTAAAGCTAGGTTCAAGATTCATACTGGCACCATATAATCTTTATGATCATGGTATAATCATCCCATAGGGGCGAATTAACCACACTTACATGGTATCCCAACCACAGAAGACGGTTACATATTCATCAGTATAATAATGGCATGTCTGTCTGGGCCACATAAATCTTAGTCCAGTAGTGGAAAGATTATCCAGTACTAGTGTACCGTTGCCCAGGGAATTCCGATTGTACTAATCGTACATCCTTTCCGTTGAGGCTCTTTCCATGTCCCGATGAGATGAGGTGATGGTGATAGTGAATATGTGGGTGATAGTATGATGGGGTGAAACCAATGAAGATCTTAAAATATATTAAGCCTAATTAATCAAACTCATGGTAGCCATGGAAATTATTCCCCTTTCGAGAAAAATTCTCCAGTACCAGTCGGGAATCGAACTCGGGAGCATGATCACCACCGACCACTGGTTGGTTATACCCGAAACTCACTGTCGGTAGAAGACAGAGATTTCCAGATGATAATTCCTGGTGTCATACGCTAAAAAAAAAAAGTGTTTACAATGGCCACTTTTTATTTTGAGTTAGATCTCTTGACAAACAATAATTTAAAATATTTATATAAGAATGTTTATAATATACATGTTAATTAAAACTAAGGCCCCTTCTCCCCTCCCCCCTTCCATTGGTTCTGGAGCCTTTGTCTGAATAAGACATAAGACACTTAAGGATATTTCTATTGCATTTTACTTTAAATACTCCTTCAGTTAATATTTTAATATCACTTGTCATCAGATGTGTTTTTACATGAAAGGAAGGGGAACAAATTCTTCCTGTCTCACACGTAAACACAAGTGTATTCACATTTTCTGAATCCACGACGCCACTTGTAGCAGATCCCCCGAACGCCACTGACTTTAATAGGAAGGGTTTAAAATGCTGACACAGAACAAAGCGACGCGGGAATATGAATCACTTTGAAAGTGAGGCTTCTCTTTACCCTCCATCACCCCTCCCCCTCCCCTACACAAATCCATTTTTTAGTCCTCTCCTATTTTATGTCTACCATATTCATTCTTGTTTCTATAAAATATTTAAAGTGTCATGAATTTTTATTATATAATTAATTACCTTAAAGGTTTTATTCACGTTAGATGTGCAAGATAAATGTGAAAAATTACCTAATTTTGGGGTGTAAATTTATCTACGTTTCGATATGAGTTGACGCACTTATTTTTTTATACCTACTTTATCAAGTTTTTTTTTATCACCGCGTCTTTCTTCCTGTTCAGGTTATATGATGATTAATATAATGGGGTGAGGGTGAGGACGGATACATTTTAGAATTAATATACCCTCATTTGCGTGAAAGTATAGTGGGAAACCATTTAGAAAAAAAGCACTCTTAATAAACTCGACTGGACTTCTAAACTTATTTACCAGATCAAATTTTATTCAAGCCTATTTTTTGCAAATAAGAAAACCTTGGTTGTAAAAACTGCAAAAATACCGACTTAAGTTCGCACAGCTTTCCATCTCCCCTTAATTATTCACTGCTGATATAGATAAGAGATTTACTTAGCGGCGATTCATATTTCATTAATTATTATCTCGTTTTAACCTGATTTTCGTCGTGTCACGGTTGGTTAACGTGGCCGTCCGGCACATTAATGACCTTCATACACTCCATCTCTATCGATTTCACCAGCTTGTAAATCAAAATTTGATCTCATCGACTCCCCTCCGACCCCTGTACCCACCCCCACCTCTTATGAAAGAACAAAAACATGGGGATCTGGCACCCACAGTTTCGCCCAAGTGGTTTCGGAATGACGGGTTGCTCACTACGCATGCGCAGAAACGACGCCAGATTTAACCACCCCCCTCTTCCCCCCCCCATCTTTCAACTTCGTAGAGATAGCGGCGAGCAACCTGTTAGGAAGATCGAGGGACGTCGGTTCGGCAGTGGCGTCTACGATACCGACGCGGCCGTAAGCATCGATGCTTTCTTGGGTTTTTTTTTTTTGAAACGGGGGGGAGCGTCGGGTGAAGTTTTGTGTGGCGTGAGCGGACGATCAACTTTTTTTTTCATCCCTCTCATAATTTTTGTTTTATTCTTGATCGTGAAGGGAAAATAAAAACAGAACAAATTTTTAAAATATATTTTTTAAATTGTAAATAAAAGTGAGTTTGATATTGAATTTAGTAAAGGTAGCTTTCATAAAATTAGTTTAGAACATTTGCACCTTATAGTTATTTTGTTAAAATAAATTTGAATTAAATTTTAACCATAAAAATAGATAAATTTATATTCAACTATTGAATATATATATATATAAATCTTATAGTTAAGATTACCACTAACTTAAAAATTAAAAATTTCATATTCATTTTTAAACACATTTTTGGTAATATATTGTTTGAAGCTATTTTTGTATTATTATTTTTTTACTTCATTAAAGAACACGGAAAACTCTTTGGAAACAAACACTTAGAGTTTGTGAAGCACAATTTTTGATTTCTTCCTCAAAAATTATTATTAATGTGAGGGATTTTAATACAAACAAATAATATGTATTACATTTAAAAAACTACAATCTTTTTCATAAAATTATAAATTTAAAACTTTATTTGAAATAATATTATTATTATTAGCACCGCGTCTTACTACCCGTTCGGGTGAAATAATATTGGCACTAAAAGAGAAATAAAGGGAGTGTTACTAAAATTTGACCAAACATATCCGAAATTAACTAATAAGGTACTTACTATCCTATTTATCTAATGCGGATACTCAAAACTGGGTAATAAGACAAGGATACCGAGTAATTATCTTCTATAATAAAGTTAGTAAGAAATATACTTAAGAGATATAGTAAGCTTGACACAAAATTATTTTACTACAAGTCAGTTATTTGGAGAAACAAAAGCTAAACTGCTATCGCTTTGACAAACAAAAGTGATTTATTTTTTTATTTTAAATGAAACTGTAAATAACGTAATGTTTACTGTACTTTGGTACTGTTTGTACTTAAGTTAACAAACTTTTAGTTTACACGTATATGGGTACCAAACGTTGTAGCGAGTTTGATAGCTATAATTACCAGTAGTAATGGAGGATGGAATCTTAATTGTTTGTATAAAGTTTAACTGGCTTTACAAATTTAATGGAGATAGCTCTTGTAAAAGTAAACTAAGTTTATTCTAGCAATGTAGATCTAGAAATAAAACTCTTTGATATCTAACCACTTGTGTAATGTGGTTACTTGCCAAAGAGACTCAGGCGTTTTGAAAACAAAACACAACCGGTTGAATGAATAGCTGTAGAATATAATGACGTAACAAGTTCAATCTCAAACCACATTATAGTAGCTATAGGCGTGCATAGTACATTGCTAGCCGAGATGTTCTTAATGCCAATTTAATCTTTAAATAAATTCAATCTATAATTATTTGTAGTGTCACCAAATTTAATAAAAAATTATTTTGATCATGAGCCCTGATGTCCTATCTCATTTGAGAAATATTGGTTCACATACTGGTTGGGTCAAATATTTCATATTTATATGGTCTTGAAGAATTAGGAGCACAAGTTATTTGGGATTTTCTTTAAATGTTATTAAAAAGGCGCTAATAAATCCATTCAAGCTAGCTGTCTGTAAAAAAAAATTAAGACCTTAGAAAAGAGACTCAGACATATTGCTGAAGATATTATTTGGGTTTCTGAAATGGAATATTCCATCTACCGTATTTCATTTACTTCCTGTAAGCTGCCCTGGGTGACTTGTTTAGATATTAATTCTTATAATTTACTAGAAAATTTCACCTAATTAATTAAATATAACTTTATATATATGGTAATATTTAAGAATTAATAAGTTATCTTAAATTTGGTTATAAAAGCTGTCATTGAGGTTATATTAAAATCTAACAAACATGGAAATATACAGAAAATGCATAACTGGCTACAATTCTAGCTGAGCATCATCAATTTGTAATATCAATACTTTTATTAAAATTTTCAAAGTTTTTAATTATTTCAATTTAATACTCATATTTTGTTCACCGACTATGAAACACTGGTTTACTAACTAAATTTTTCTACTTTATTAAGTATTAAATATTAAATCGTACATTGCATCCACAGCTCATAATTAAAATTAAGTTAATATAAGAATCAACACTCAATTTCATGAGCTTGATTATTTTAATTTGTCTATTATGTTTTTACTATAATATGTTTGTATATTAACAATGGCTCTTAAGCTAAATGTCTTTTCTGACCATCATTATTTACTATTTAAATTTGTAATTACTAGCTAGTAATGTATTTTATGTATATTTCCACGTTTGTTAAATCTTAATATAACTAATCAACAGACTTTATAGTCAGTTTATTTTAACCAGTTAATTTATTCTTAGATATAAAAAAAATCTCTTTTTACTAAACTTTCACGAACGTGTTTCAAAGATCCTGTCTATTGGTTACCTCTGTACTCTGCTAAATATCTAAATTTAGGCTTACTGGTTTAGTGGTCACATATTTGCAGAGCGGATGAAGGTTTATTTCCAAAATCGTAGGTGGAATTATTTATATATATTTTTGTCTGTCCATCATCTACATGTTTTGCACTATGGGTAGAAAGCTCTAAAATATAAATCCAAATGAGTGCTGTTGAGGGTTCATTTCCAATGGTAATAAGCTCTTAGTTTTAATATCTGAGTGATTGAAATCCCATTACTTAGTATCTCTTTGACTAACAGTTTTTTTTTAATAGTAGCTGTTTTAAATGTACACTTGTTTGATAGTTTTTGTTCAATACATCTTAATTTGATAGTTATTTCTATAATGTCTATTTAGTTTAGCCATGTCTGATTAATATATCTTGATATGATATATTTGTTTAGTGGTTCTTTGTTTAATGTATATTTATTCTTTTCGTATTAATTTAATATATCTTCATATGCTAATTGGTTTACTAGGTCTTTTTTTCGACTAGTTTTATTTTTGAGAGTGCATTGTTAATAGTTCTTAAATAAACATATATTTGGTTTGTACAAATATTCTTAGTAGTTTTTGAGTTAACATATTTTTATAAATTAATAATTATATTTGTTTGATCAATATTTGTTTGATATATATTTTTAATCTATTTCTGATTATTATTTTCTAGTTTTTTTTGGTTTAGTAACTCTTTTTCAAATAGCTCTATACTTGATATATGTTTAGTATTTATTTGCTTCACTTTACCAGGCCTCGGTGGTTTGAATCCCGATATGGTCGGATTTTAGTTTATGTGTCTTGCGGAACAGTTCAAAGTTACTAATAAGTTAACCCGCCTCAGTGGCGTAGTTGGCTAACGCGCTAGTCGTGTTGAGCTCGACTGCCGAGGGCGGGGAGATAGAGGTTCGAATCTCGGTCGGGTGAACTGGGGGTGGTTTTTCCTAAATGGTTTTCCATTATCCCTCCACGCAAATGCAAGTTCACTTCCTCTAAATTCAACCTTCCCAATTCCTAATCCATTAGCGTAATTAGTACTTAAGCGTATAATTCGAACGGGTAGTAAGACGTGGTGCTAAGAAAAATTTAAAAAATAATAATACTAATAGATGCAACTAAATACATCAATAGCCCCAAATACATTAAGATCCTGTTAAAATAGTCTGACAATCCAATAATTCTTCAGCTTATATCTCATCCTCATAATCATCATCATTATCATCATCAATAACAAATATTTCCATTCTGTGACAAGGTCAGTTTAGTACAAGGCCTCTCCATCTTCCTCTTTCCTTTCCAATATTCTTTCTCCATTATTTGTTTCCGTTCTTCTTATTTCCCTCGCGCACTTTATCTCATCTGCTCCTTTCATCTCTTGGGGTATTTTTCCTACATACTTCATCCCCCTCATTCTCTTACATTTTCCATCCTCATTACATGTCTATACTATATCCGTTTTGCTTCCTCACGTATTCCTACTCTTTTCCTGATTGCTTCATTCCTTATCCTCTTTCTCCTCGTGACAACTAACATGCTCCTCACAAACTTCACTCCCATGGCCTCCACTTTCCTGGTCTTTCTTACATCCATTGTCCATGTTTTCGTGCATATGAGAGTATTGGTACAAAACACGTCCTATACAACACTTCCTTACACTTTAAGGACACTTCTCCTCACCGAAGCAAGTCTCTCAGACACGTATAGAACCGCCCGCCCTGTTCTTATTAGGTCCTCTATATTGTATACCTTCTGTCTATGTCCCCCCGTTCATAAAATCCCTTATTGTCTACAAAAACTTGATCAAGCTGCGCAGTCAAATTTAATCTTCTAGAATGGGAGGAATTAATTCCACAAGCGATAAAAGATAATTGGAATTTAAAATATTTTAGATGATTATTTTTTTAACAGTCCTATTTATTCATAAACATTAATTTGACGTATCCAACTTTTTTTATATTAGCACATAGATAAACAATGGGGGGAAAACCAGAGTTGAAAAATGTCCTTTAAAATATTTTCCAAAATTATTATCTTTAAAAAGTGGCGGAATCCATATTACGCATTGATTTGAACTCAGAAAAAAGGCGTGAGTCTTGTTTTGTCTGGTAAGCCGGTGACTGTAAGTTTGGGGTTAAAATCCGGACCTGGTGTACTGAGGTAGTTTTTGTTTAATGGTTGTCCACCCTTTTTCTAAAAAAAAAGGAGTACATTTTACATAAATTTTACCTCATACCTCCTTGGTTTAAATTTGTGAATAACCCAGAATAGTATGTACAGCCCAATTTTCATGGGATTAGCTTTATCTGACAGTTTGAAAACTTAAAAAAATCTACTTTAACGTATTCATACTGTAAGTCATGTGAACATAAATTCTCATTTTTGGTAGATATCAATATTTATAAAATAACAATAACAGTTTGGTAAAATGTTATTGATATTTTCTGCACAAAACATATTTGTTTACCTAAAAGACTCACCCTATGAACATTTGACTGCAATAAGACTCGACGCTGAAACCCTTATCTACCACTAACAAAAACTTTTCCAGAAATGTGTTTGGTACAGACTGAAAAATATAACGATATTAATTGATTAAAAAATAGTTATAACCACTATTATTTAAATTGTAATATTTTTAAAATGGTAAAACAAGAAAATAAGCTAGAAATAAAAATAGATACAACTTGACTTGTAATTATGATCTTCATTGCGGTGTAATTATAAACTAATTAACTATCCAGTCCGTCTCAACATTTCTCTCTATGATTGTATAAGCGTGTTGTCTCAGGTTCCAAATTTCTTAAATTTTTGTGCAATTCATCTTTATTACCCATCAGGGCTACCCCTAAATAATTATAATAAGAGGTTAGAGATGAGGAAGGTAGAACCAAATGAAAATATACTCTGTTTTGCATTGACGGAGAGTAGAAAGCCATTTATGAAAATAACATTCTCAATACACTCATCTGGGATTAAATCCCCGACCTACTAGTCAGCGATAATCCTGATTATAAAACGGTATTATTATTATTATTATCATTATTATTATTATTATTAGCACCACCTCTTACTACCCTTTCGGGTTATACGCACTTACGCTAATGTGTAATGTTAGGGTGATTGTGAGATGAAATGGAGGACCTACAGTTTAACGTGGGATCCGAACCACGGTGGGAGGCCTGGCATTCCACACATTCACAAGTTGTGATTAATACACGTCTTATCAGAGGTGAAGGAAGGGTTTGCCAGTCAGATAAATCTGTGCCAGAACTGAGGATTAAACCCCAGACCCCCAGCACAAAAGTCTGACACCTTACCCCTAGACCGCCAGGTCACCGAAAAGTGGTATTGAAAGAGACAAATATGGCACTATATTAGAGTGTGTTGACACCAACATTGTTGTAAGAGTGTGAAGTGTGGGTTTGTCAGAAGGAATACAAGAACCAAGTGAATGCGGTTGGAATGAGATATCTATTATATGTATGTGGAAAAACTCGTATGGACAGAATCGGTAATGAATGTGTGCTGAAGAAGTGCTGTTTGAAAGGGAATCCAAAAGGGAAATGTGAAAGTTTCTCACGTTGGTTTGGGCATCTTGAGAGGAAGAGTGGGGATTGACTGACGAAGCAAATATATGAAGGTAGAGTGTGTGTATCAAAAGGAAGGGGTAGGTCATGTAAGGCGTGGCTGAATGTGGTAGACGAAGGTGTGTAAAAGAGAACCATTAAGAGTTTTAAGAATAAATGAGTATGTATGACTCGGTGTGTGGATGTTATTGAAGAAAAGGGAGTATGCAAGGATAAGGAAGTGTGGAGAAAGTTAGTGAGGATGGATTAAGTACGGAGCTTTTTTTTTATATGTATGTATGTATGTATGTATGTATGTATATATGTGGAATTTTTAAGCTCTGCTTTGCCACCTTTAGCTGCTCGATTGATTAATTTGATATATTTTGGCAGCAAATGGTATAATAGATTATTGGCATTTTTAATTCAGTGCTATTAGTAATATTGTCTATTTCTTTTGTCTACTATTTAGTATGGGGAAGTGGAGTGTTCAGGTTTAAGGGGACATGGTTTGGTTGCTGAACATCAACAGTGAAAGCCTCTTTCCACCCCTCAGTGATTATAATAATTGATGGCTATGGTTGAGCGTTTAGTTATTAGACTGAATTAGCTTATACGTCGTGTTCTTTTTTATACGTATGTTTATAAAATGCACGTTAATAATAAAGACATTATTTGTAAGCATAATTATCTTATAGTATATTCAACTGTGATGATTACAATTACTTTATCTAGAAAGCATTTTCTGATAAAATGTATCCAAATTAAAAATGTTTAACATTTGTTTATGTTCTGTTTTTTTTTTCAGATAAAAATCTATGGCATACGCTAGTAAATCAATGAGTGTTTGTAAACATTAATAATTAAAAAAACTGTGTAGCTTAAATAACTTTACTAAGTGAAAATATAAATTCATGGTAAATAATATAAACATGGTTGCATTGTCCACATACCGTTACGTATTTATATGATTTTGTGCGGGTTATTAAGTCATAACTATCATCGTATGATTAATTTATTCCTAGTCACACTAAATATTCTATAAACTGTAAACATCAAGTATCCACATATTTGATTCTGACTGTACTGCGAGAGGAACATGTGGACAAATAGTAATATCCGTTTATACACCGAACATTTCTATGAACATCAGTGTTATAGGTTTCAAACACGAACTTTCATCGAGTGAATCCCGTCCTTGTTTGTAGAGGGGACGTAAACGTGTGTGTTATGATTTGTCTAATGTGCGTAACTGGGTTTTTGTAGTAGAAAATTACGATTGGGACGAAAACATGCAAATAGGAAAAATAAAAAATGTTATTGTTTTCTAAAAAAAAATATTTATTCAAATGTTAAACAATGCTTCGGGTAGAACGTGTGCAGTAAAGTAATTAAAAATAAAATCATAAACTTTTTTTTAGCAATACTAAAATGTATAAAATATAATTCGAATGGTTGGAAAAAAATAATTTAATAGCGTTCTCTATTTTGTAAAACTGTTAATTCTATTCGAATAGTAGTTAACTATTAAACTTGTAAAGCTAAAATTAGTATTGTTGATTCACAAAGGATTTCTCTGTTGAGAAAGGACAACAAATATAAATAGAACCAAGCGTTTATTCTATTTTCGATGTGATGGTATTATAAATTTTTTAGTAAAATAAAAAAATTCTTGGCTATCAAAATGCTTACTAATTTTAAAGTTGAAGTATTAAGAAACAAATTTACAAATAATAAAAAAAAATAGGTGTCACATTTTTAAGACTTTAGCACAAGTATTTTGGATTTCAAAAACGTTGATTTTACAAAAGGTTTAAGAATGGTATTGACTTTTTTTTTTAGTTTTCAAGCTACAAAAGATTAAATTTTCAAAGTAGGTTATGACGGAAACCGACCCGGAGAAAATGGAAGAATTAAACTATCTGTGTTCAAAACATTTATCCAACCTTTCGAGTGAGTTCTGCGAGGAGGGAAGGTACCTCCCGTCGGCTGATTACCTTTACCAGGAGTCCAACACGACGTCCTCCTACACCAACTCGGGGAAGGTTCTCGCCGACTACAACTACACCATAGACTGCGACGCGACGATCGGTCAACTCTCGTCGCCTTACTACCAGTCAGCTCTCTACATCCTCTACGGCGCCATCTTCGTGCTGGCGCTGTGCGGCAACGGTCTCGTTTGTTACGTGGTCCAGGCGTCACCCAGGATGAGGACTGTCACCAACTACTTCATCGTCAACCTGGCCGTCGGGGACATCCTCATGACACTCCTGTGCATCCCGTTCTCGTTCGTGACGACCTTACTACTGCAGCACTGGCCCTTCGGCCGGATCATGTGTTCTACCGTCAGCTACTCACAGGTAGGACCCCCCTTAAACTCTCTCCTCTGTTCCCTTCTCAAGACTATACTCTTTTAGCATCACCTCTTACTACCCGTTCGAGTTATACGCTTATCTACTAATTACGCTAGTGGTTTTAGGGATTAGGGAGGTTATATTAATATGAAGTGTACCGCATTTGCTTGGAGGGAGAGTGAAAAACAATTTTGGATAAACCCCCTCAATAAAACCGACCGAGATTCAAACCTCGATCTTTCCCCGTCATCGGCGGTCTAGTCTTCTGCGAGAGTAGCGCCTTAGACCACGCGGACACCGAAGTGGGTTGTACATATCTTAATTAAGCATATGGGGTAAGGAGAAGAAAGGTAGACTTTATAAGAAATGTACCTGAATTTGCGTGGTGGTAGAGAGGGAAACAGGTTTGGAAAAAGCACCCTCAGTTAACTCGGCAAGGATCCAAACCCCAACGGCTCCATCACTGTCAAACTGGTGGAAAATTTCCTATTTCTATCTTTCTTGTTTTTTTGGTTACCCAAATCCCTTGTTACGATATCTAATACGTAAGTATTTTAATATATGTATTTTTTTAATACTACTAAGGATTAAAAAATCCTAAATATTGATCTGAGTGAGTGCCTATGTAAAATTTAAACTTCTCAGGTTTATTGGTCCTAAAGTTATCAGTTTAATTGGCCAAACAATCTATTCCACCATGCTCGCAATATATGCTTTTAAAAACTATATCATAGGTGCGTGCATACCCTGGGGTTTCACTAAGTAGTACAAATGAGAAGTTTCATCTTTTTATATTTGTCTTTTAAGCTACCTACTCGTGGTAGCGTGGCTTCAGGCGTTAAGAGTGCAACAACTGTCACACTATAAGAAAATACACTGGAGATTAACACACCCATAAGATATTTTCAAAGACGTAATAATGTTCCAAGTTTTAGCTCGATAATTTTCTTGGTTTTATAGATAGTCGACCTGGTAGTAGCGCAGTATAAGGTGGAAATCTTACAATATGTAAAAGTTAAATAGCTACAACTGTGTGCATATTATAAAATTTCCCCAAATACTGTACATGTACCAAGTTATCACTTTATTTACATCAAGGTGACCTGGCTGTCCAGGGGGTAAAGTGTCGGACTTCTGTGCTGGGGGTCCGGAGTTCAATCCTCGGTCCCGGCACAGATTTATCTGATTGCCAAACCCTTCCTTAACCTCTGACAAGACGTGTATTAATCACAACTTGTGAATGTGTGGAATGCCAGGCCTCCACCGTGGTTCGGATCCCACGTTAAACTGTAGGTCCTCCATTTCATCTCACAATCACCCTACCATTACACATTAGCGTAAGTGCGTACAACCCGAACGGGTAGTAATACGCAGTGTTAATAATAATAATAATAATAATAATAATAATAATAATAATAATAATAATAATACTACTAATAATAAAATATGCATCAAACTCATAATAGATGTAGAAGTAAAAAATATTACCTCATAATTGTATATTATAGGGTTTCTTAAGTACGTGGGCCTATGCCAAATCTAGGCTTTTGATTTTGTTTTTATTTTTGAATTATTCGAACCGATAGCCATGTGGCTTAAAGCGACTGACTCGCAGTAGATGTAACATTTTAAAATAAATAAACTCAAAGTACACAGTCAGATCCCCAAGAACACACGCTAATCTTTAGGTTTGTAAGTTTCTTGGCTTTGTAATTATAACGCTAACAGACACAAACACACATTCATATATTTTATTTATATGATTTTGAAAGGTACAGGGGGAAAAGGAGGAGAATCACATCTAGCACATTTTCCAGGAAAACAACATTTATTTCTCAAAACCCCCATAATAACGTCAGAATATAATTTTTACTTTCTTTCGACACCTCGTAGAGTAATTATTGTGATCGTAAAAAAATTTAAACTTGAGATTTTGATAAATATCAACGTTTCATGACTCCCTGAAACAAAAAAAAGTTGTCTTAAAAATGCGTCTTTCCATCTGTTTTTTACCTCGAACTAGAGACGAAGCTATTTTACAGTTACAACTTTGTATTTGTTGTTTTCATAAGGATTAGGGATTAGACATCCAACCCTAAAAATTAAGGGTAGTTTACTGAAGGGCAAACAGAGAAAAAATCGAGTTTCTCTGAATTTGATAAAATTTTGTATTTAGACACTGTTTATCTTTATAAATAATATGGCAGCTCTCATATTCTCGTGTAAATGACTTTAAAGCTACTTTACATATGGGAAATTTTACAATTTTCATAATTTATCCGCAACTATCTGAGATATGAAATAACTTAACATTGTAGAGATGTAGTACTATTAAAGATAAATATCTTTTAATTGAAATATATTTTTATAAAACCAATAATTTCTGAGCTATAAGCAAATATTTATACTTTTTAATTCAGGTCTGAAAATGAATTTGACTGGTATGCTCTTTGGAGGACAAAGATGTTTCTCTTTTCTCAATTTTTCTGTAACAGTGTTCCTAGTTCCTAATACCATAGAGTAAGTATGTAACAGTGTATATTATTTCACTTATGATCTTTGGTGTGATAGTCTCTATAACAATGTATAGACCTATTATTTCGCTTCGCAAATTTAACGAGTTTTTAGTAAATGTCTATTTTAAGATAAAAACGAAATAAAGTCTGTGCTTTGACCCATAAAATTTATTTTAAATTAATTTAAATGTGACTGAAAACTCTTCTCACTATTATCTAAAGTGCATTAGAAAGGTCTTATTATTTTCTTAACAAATGGAAGCACACACTAGATTTGAACTAAAATGGTATTTCCTCCTGCAGCCTTCATTTGTGTACAGCTCAGATGACCCGTATCTACGATGTTGCTTGGTATTCAGAATGACAGACTTCTATTGACTTTGCGCATGCGCGAGAAAAAAAATCGGGATAAATTTAAACTGAGATGGCAGAAATGGGTCTGAGTCACAAAGGTGAGAGCATGTACTGTATCCATTACAACAAAAAATATAACTCGAAAATAAATAAATAAAAGCCTGAATTTAAGTAGAATAAAGGAAACTAAACCTTTAACTATTCCTGACTTTGATGGGATTTCAGAAATAGCCTCGAATAAAATACGTTTGTGTCGAATAAAATAAGTGTAAATACTCAAAAGAAATAACTGGACCTCGATGTGTGTAAGATGTGTGATGTGAGGTGTTTAGTGTCTGATGGGAAGGTGTCGTCGCTCGACGGTCTATGAGGTGGTCAGTTCCCAAAATAAACACCCGATGGATTGTTATGTATGTGCAAAAAGTACATTCGTTTCCTGCCTCAAGAATTTAAAACAAACATTCCGTGAGTGAGACAGACAAAACGTGTTATCAAAACATGTCAGCTCATGTGTATACATTCATATTCTTCGTCTTTGAACAGCTCTCTAGTCGGATTCATTGGAACAGGTTTGATTGAAAACAAACCCGATTTGAATACGGGCACCTTTAGCTATAAGCTATCCGCTTCGGTGGCCGCATGGTCTAAGGCACTACTCTCTCAGTAGACCAGACGGCCAATGACGGGACGGTTGTGGTTCGAATCTTGGTCTGGTATACTCAAGTTTTTTACAAAATGTTTTTCCACTCTACCTCCACGCAAATGCGTGTACACTTCCTTTAAATATAACCGTATTAATCCATAAAACCATTAGAGTAATTAGTACCTGAGCGTATAACACGTATGGGTAGTATGACGTGGTGTTAAAAAAAGTTGTAAGTTAATTTAAATGGGCTTTAGTTCTAGATGGTTAACTAAAAATAATCTACTATAGCTAATCTAAGAAAACAAGTACAGTAGATGGAATGTTGTACCATCATTTTCCTGTAGAGAAACTAAAAAATCAACCCCCATTGGTGATCACAAGGCATATAAGGTTCAGATAGCAATAATAATGACGGAAAGGTCAAGGTTCAAATCTCAGCTAAATCACCTAAGAGGAGGGCTTGCACGTGTATGTATCAGTGGGGTTTTTTCCCCATTCAATCTATACATTAGTGTGGGTATATTTAATATATTATACCTTTATAATTATTTTCCTTAGTACTAAATCATTAATAACTATGGCACTACACGTATTTATGAAAACAAATATTAGATTTGATAAACAATTCTTGCATTCCACTCAAACAGACCTCGAACCTCTACCTCCTGGAGCTGAGAGCAGTGTGCTAACACTGAGAAAACTCTTCACTGACTTAATAACGTATTTTATTGTTTGTGTAAGTAACAAGGTTTGTGGTAAAACTCTGTGTACGGCTGGACGTTTTGTGACTAAGAGCATGAATCAAATGCCCATCTACTCTGTGATACAGTCGGTGAGAAATCTTAACTATACACCAACACTATTGCACGTGGATAGTTTATGATTAAACATTAATGGTGATAAAGGTTTTGTAGAAGTTTCTAATACTGTACATTGTTGAAATTTTAAATGATATTTGGATAAAAACTGTATTAAAAAGGCCGTTTTTGACCATTTTAGAATGGCTTCACAGATAAACACTGTGCACAAATATTAATTATATCTTAAAAGGGACATACTGTAGTTATTAACAAGAAACTTTGTTGTTTTGTTCCCCATCTTAGCCGTGGATAATTTCGAGTAATCATTCAAATACAAATACACTTCACACATTTCCATAATATCGTAGGTATTTTCTTTTCCCTTTTACTCTCATACCTCACGCGAGCCGGGAGCTGAGTTGGGCCTGCTATGATGTACGCTCTTAATGCAAATCTACAGCCCAAGAACTTTTTTAAAGTACTCAACCCCATTTTTATGATGTTGAGAACTCTCTATTAACAGCTTTCATTGACTAAAGTAAGTTGTATATAGATTATAGCCTCTTTACTATAATTTGTAAACTTGAATTCAAATCTTATATTCAAAAAATAATGTTACGATTTAATTGGTAAAAATTGAGAAAGAATTGGTTGTTTTCTCAAATTTCATCTTTATCTTTAAAATGTTTTTTATATTTGAAATTTCGAGCATATTATTGATATGTAACCTTTCATATTAAATAAATAATTGAAAATTATCTGCATATAATTTGGAGAGTCACTGTCAAAATTAATATTTATTTTAGCACCGCGTCTTATTACCCGTACGTGTTACCTAAGTACTAATTACACTAATATGTTAGGGAGTAGGAAGGTTAAATTCAGATGAAGTTTATCCGAATTTGCATGAAGGGAGAGTGGAGAACAATTTAGGAAAACCACCCTAAATACTTGGGGTTGGCAACGCCAAATGGTGGCGCTACGATGCGTCAAAGTTAGCGCTGTATGCACCTGGAGGGTAGACAACACATACTGCACGCCACGCAAACCAATACATGCATCCCCACCACTCCCTCCCCTGACATACACGATCGTGCCAGAGTAGCAGTGTGACATTGCACTGTTGGCTGTCAATACAGGGGAACATTACACGTTCTCTGAAACGGCAGACCTGCATTGTGTGTAAGGTGCAACTGGAGGCAAAGAATTGGAAGCAGAACGTTTGTTTGAAGAGAGATAGTCAAACAGACGATATCCTCAATCGATACCTCTACGCTCTCTAAATCGGCCCAAATCTTTAAAGGAATCAGCCATTCCTTTTTGATACCTGTTGTCGAGCAATTCAATGCCTGTTACTAGTCATAATTTACACCACACTCCACCTGCTATGTTCTGAAGATCGATGAGTTGCCTACCCCTCAGGTGCATACAGCACAAACTTTGACGTCTCATAGCACCGCCATTTGGCGTCACCAACCATTAGTTCATTGAGTGGAAATATATCTTGTCACCTACAACAAACTGTATTTTTTTCCCCTGGAGATATGAATAACCCTGTATAAAGATTACTACCTTCACGATTAGTATGATTAATATTTTTAATGTATGGGGAATTCAAACTCAAGGGTTATCATCGCTTAAATTATTAATACATATGTTAATATTGGCCTAAATAAACACCCAAGAAATGTTTTATAAAACATTCGTTTCTTCTCCTTTAGCACTACTTTAAATATTTATAATTTTACAACATATTAAATATAGTAGAATATTAACAAATTCTAGTTGTAGTGTTAAGAAATAAAAGTTGGTTTGTTCACTAAAAATTGCTCTAATTACCTCATTGTGTGGATTGTCTTATAAAAACTAATAAACACTAAGAATCTGTTATACTCAAATGCTTCAAAATGTGTTTTTGTCGTCATATAAATCAATAAAAAACTAATTAAAATTTAGCTTTGGTAATGTTGTTGGCTATTATAGAGAATTAAAATAATTTGTTTGAAAATATAAAAATAAAAAATTGTAGAAGCTTAACACACGCCTTTGTGAATTAATTAAGAGAGAAATATTTCGAATGTAAGAAATGGGACGTAAGAAGCAATACAGTAATCAGGCTTAGTACGCCTCAAATGTGTAACTTCACTAAATAGATGACGGCACCTACCTAGACCAGAATGGAATGGGCTAGTTTCATATGTGAAACTGGCCCATTCCATTCGAGTTCAGTTAGGTAAGTGTCATCTTGTATTAAGTGTAGCACGTAGCACCGCGTGATAATTATGATTATCAAAATGGCCCTAAGTGTTGTGATTTTTAAAACAAGAAAATGACGCTATTGTTTAGCTAGAAAATGTTCACCTTTAAATAATACTATAATATAAATAAGGGTCTACCGTGGTTAACGCTATTAAGCCATCAATGTAAAACCATGATTATCTTTGAGTGTCCAAGAAATTCGTGTTCAGATCTTATTATTGATACTTCAAGTGAAATGACTAAGGACTACCTGGTACAATCATATCAACGGTTCGTAACATAAATAATACATACATATCTAATCACGCCGTTCCCTTATGAGATAGGTAAGAAGCTGTGCTTATAGCTAAAATAAAAACTCTGTACTTAAACCATCACCACTAACTTTCTCCACATTTCCCTATCCTTGCATACTCCCTTCGCTTCAACAACATCCATACACCGAGTCATACATGCTCTTTTATTCTTAAAACTCTTAATGTTTCTCTTTTTCGCACATTCTTCTACAACATATAACCACGTATTCACATGACCTACCTCTTCCTTTTGACCCGCACACTCTACCTTCATATATTTGCTTCTTCACTCCATCCAAACTCACCCTCTCAACATGCCCAAACCAATATAACACGGTTCTTTCACATTGACCTATCGGATTCCCTTTCAAACCGCACTCTTTCAGCACCCGTCCATTACTGACGCTAAGGATCTGGGAATATGTAGATTAACCCACCACTATGTCCTCCAGGCTTATTGGTTGGATTGGTCACAACTTCCGTCCTGAAGATCCTGGTTTGGTATTAATTATAGCCTAAAATAATGTATTATTTGCTTACGAATTCATCCTCTTTTGTGTATAGTTTTAGTTATCTTTAGTCATATTCTGATATAGACCTATCCTTGTGTTGAAAAACTTCAAATTTGGTATTAAATTATCTTTTATTGATGATATTTAATGCGTAATTTATATTATTATTAGCACCACGTCATACTACCCGTTCGGATTGTACATACGTACGCTAATGTGTAATGTTAGGGTGGTTGTGAGATGAAATTGAGGACCTACAGTTTAACGTGGGATCCGAACCACGGTGGAGGCCTGGCATTCCACACATCCACAAGTTGTGATTAATACAACGTTTTGTCAGAGGTGAAGGAAGGGTTTGGTAATAAGATAGATCTGTGCCGGGACCGAGAATTGAAACCCGGACCACCAGCACAAAAGTCCGACACCTTACCCCTAGACCGCCAGGTCACCCTCGTTAATTTATAAACCAATCGGTTATGTCATGACTTACACACAAATCTAGCTTTAGTTAATTGACACCCACTTTACAAGGGTGTCAAGCCATCACCTTTGTGACAAGAAACTCCAAAGTTTATTAACTAACAACACTCGACAGTGGCGGAAGTCGATTCCGGGACCCTTAGCTCAGTAGAAAGACATGTTACTAGATGGAATAAAATGTCTGTTGTAGATGTTCAAAGTAACAAATAATTTTACTCGCCATTAAACTGATAGTTAGTTCATTTTAAAATAAATCTTTAAGCTACGTATATGCTCAAATGAAAAAAAAAAAAAAAAAAA
>CABFWB010000188.1:66014-112637 GCA_902151455.1 Timema bartmani
AAAAAAAAAAAACACACAACAGTCGGATGACTATTTGATTCATCTGAGCACATTTTGTCAGCTATTGGTCTCAGATTCTATTTCCGGCTAGATTAAATCGGGGTTTCCCCTTTCACTTTGATACTCGACTGACTTTAAACTGATTGTTTTGTCTGTTCTATATTTAAATTAGTTAAGAGTCATGCCATCTCAACATCATTTAGTTCAGAACGTGTACGTTAATAAACTTTACACTGTTTATTTGATCAGTTTTTTTTATACCTTTGTGTGTACAATACTTAACCTAATTGTCGTAATATTCCATCAAATGTTTTAACGATTTGACTTGAGGATATGTCCATAAATAACAACTCTTTTGAGTGACTATGGAAAGCTTGCGAGGAATAATAAGGCTTTTATGCTCCTTTGGAGCCATTATTTTCCAGCCAATCAAAGTAGAGCTAAAAATACACCAACAATAAATTCAAAAGAATCTTTTTAAAATGGATGCAACTCTCCTGATAACGTTTATGATTTGAAAAATGATTATTTTACAAGGATACAGTCGGGAACCTTGGCTCAGTCGGTAGCATGTCTGTCTACTGAGCTAGGGGTCCAGGGTTCGATTTTCGGCGTGGTCGAAAGATTTATAATTTGTGTAGTGTGAGTTTGTACTTTCACGGTATGAATTAACGGCTGGGGGGGGGGCTGGGTGTCGTGTTTATTCTAGATTTAATTTAGTTTATAAGTCGTGTACTAATATAATCAGTCAGTTCCAAAAGTACAAATATTAAATAACTTAAATAAATTTAAAAATTCATGGATACATTCATACCGTAATCTTTTTTTTAGAACCACGTCTTACTACCCGTTCAGATTTTACGCTTATGTAATAATTACGCTAGTGGTTTCAAGGATTAGAATTATATTTAAAGGAAAATTGTGAAAAAAAAACTATTCGGAATACACCCTACCGAGATTCGAACCTCGATCTCTCCGCCATCGTCAGTCTAGTCTACTGCGAGACTAGCGCCTTTAGACCATATAGCGGCTGAAGCGTGTATTACTGTAATTGATTTATTCGTATAAATGGATTTAATTTTGGTGATTAGAGCTTTCATTTTGTTTAAAGCCTTTGAACAAGCCCATCGTGGCGTGATTTAATTTTTGGATTTGTGTTAAAATGGTTTTAATTGAATTAACTTGTATAAACGCTAATAGCGTTAAAGTATCAACTGACAAACACTCTCTGGTTGACCTTATTAGTCTTTAACCAACACGCTTTTTTTAGCTCAAAGCAAAACTAGTATTATTTAGATTATTAGATTTTTTTTTTGCTTTTACACCCGTATTCCGACCATTACAGATAGATGTCTTAGAAAAAAAATTGTATATACATTTTTTATTTTGTGTTGAAAATGACTCTTCACTATATTATTTGATTACATTTTATTTACTCTTGTCAAGAAATTTGTGTTTGTTAAAATTGTAAATATGGAAACCTTATCTTGAGTAGTATAAAGTTAGAGCCTCGAGCACTAACTAGCATAATATGATTGTCTCTAATTTAATCCTGAGGGATTATCTCTATAAAAGTCTCAGAATGATATGTCCTCTAAGATAGTCCAACATTCCTAGTCTTGAGAATTTACCTTCTTTAAGAGCGTGCATCATATGCCAATAAATTCTGAGATACAGTCGACTATAAATCGTAGATATACACAAATATTATTACACGCGGATCATTTCTGATTAAACATTAATGGAGATAAAGAGTTGATAAAAGTTCCTAATACTGAGCATTGTTGAAATATTAAATGATATTTAGATAAAAAAACTGCATTAAAAAGGCTGTTTTTGACCATTTTAGAATGGCCTTTTAGATAAGCACTGAGCACAAATCCTCATTCTGTCATTATAGGGACACACTGTAGTTATTATAACAAGAAACTTTGTCGCTTTGTCCCCCATCGTCACCGCGGAAAAGTTGGAGTAATCATTCAAATACGCATGAACTGCACACATCTCTTTTGTATTCCCTTTTACTCCCATACCTCGCGGGCGTACACACACACACACACACAAACACACACAAACGCAGATGCGAGACAGGAGTTGAGTTGAGTTGGGCCTGCTATGATGAATTCTCTTAATAATTTTAAATTATGCTGGCCTTAAAAACTGACTTTTCTTTGACATGCTAAAGTGCCAGATTATGATTTGATTTCACTTTTAGCAACCAAAACTTTCACAACAAATAATTTGTTTTTAATTATGTTATTCTTTTAACCTTTTTTCGTTTTCGCATCCTTTGATATCTGTCAGTTATCAGCACACCTATGACGAAAGGTATCTATGCTATGCCTTGGTTTGAAAGGATTAGTGTATTATGCAGATGATTGGTTTTTTCCTTCCGACACTTTGGCTCAGTCTGTCCAGATGTATGTCTGTCTTTCTACTGATCTAAGAGTCCTGGGTTCAATTTCCATCATGGCAAAACAATTTATCATTGGTGAAATAAGGGGCTGGATGTTGTGTCTGTTCTAGATTTAAGTTAGTTTATAAGTCGTCTGCTGATAAAATCAGTCGGTTTCAGAAAATGCACGTTAAAATACCTCAAAATAAGTGATTTTTGTTTTTTCAGGCGATGTCTGTGTTTGTGAGCGCCTACACCCTTGTGGCAATCAGTGTGGACAGATACATGGCCATCATGTGGCCACTCAAACCGCGAATGAGCAAGACACAAGCCAAGGTGGTAATCCTGATAGTGTGGACGATAGCAGTAATCACCGCTCTACCTATACCCTTGGTCTCTCAGCTGATACAGCCCACAGAATTCTTCAAGATCTGCGGCAGGTTCATCTGCGAGGAGCGTTGGGAGGACAAAAGCATGAGGTATCTCTACAGGTGAGACTTGTCGAGAAATAGGGGGAGGGGGATTCTCTTATCTACCAACTAGGAGACTGGGCTCTAGTCCGTAACGATCAACCTTTATAGCAGGCTGAAAGAGAAAGCGTTAGCGTTAAACTCAGTATTTTTGCATCTCCCCACCAACCTTAAGGCAGGCTATTCGACCATCAAAATTTTACCACATAATTTTAACAAGTGTATAAATATAAACTATAACTAGCGATTCAATGATTTCAAATTATTACAATTCACCAGTTATAAGGGGTCATACTTGCTATTTTATGCTTTTTACGTATCATTACTAAGGTAGAGTAATTAATTTACGGGGATAACATTGTAATTAGACATTCACGTGAGGTGTACAGAATGAAATATTAATATCATTATTATTATTACAAACATTTCAAATTAATTTCATAAAAAATTTTAGAATATCAATATTATTATTATTATTATTACTATTAATTTTATCAATTGTAATTTATATCATAAAAAATTTACTTTTTAATAATATTAATATTTCCTTAAGATAGTTATAGAATTAATATTATTAATACTATATATATTTCAGTGTGTACATCTAATATGAATGTCTAGTTATTCTAAATTTCAGCCCCATACATTAGTTCCTTTACTTTAACACTAGTACGCAAAAAGCATAAGATATCGA
This sequence comes from Timema bartmani, assembly GCA_902151455.1. Lineage (NCBI taxonomy): Eukaryota > Metazoa > Arthropoda > Insecta > Phasmatodea > Timematidae > Timema > Timema bartmani. Next base: position 69,574 of record CABFWB010000188.1, read on the forward strand.
GTTTCACACCTTAAAACTCGTGAACTGTAAATATTTGTAATAAATGAATCACTATTTATAACATATAGTTAGTTATACACTTGTTAAAATTGTCTGGAAATATTTTTATATTCGGACGACCTTAAGTCCCACACAGATGGGTGGTATTTCTAAACGGAGACTAGTACAAGTCTTATTACCGTATTGTTCCGATTAACTGGCAGAAGGCTACCTGGTCGGTCTAGGGGTAAGGTGTCAGACTTCTGTGATGGGGGTCCGGGGTTCAATCCTCGGTCCCGGCACAGATTTATCTGATTGCCCAAACCCTTCCTTCACCTCTGACAAGATGTGTATTAATCACACCTTGTGAATGTGTGGAGTGCCAGGCCTACACCGTGGTTCGGATCCCACGTTAAGCTGTAGGTCCTCCCTTTCATCTCATAATCACCCTACCATTACACATTAGCGTAAGTGAGTATAACCCGAACGTATAGTAAGGCGCGGTGCTAATATTAATAATAGTAATAATAATAATAATAATAATAATAATAATAATAATAATAATAATAACTGACAGAATGATTTAAGGCAGGGATGTCACACTCGTTTGTCACCTCATTAGCGTAATTAGCACATATGAGTATAGCCTGAACGGGTAGTAGGACGCGGTGCTATAAACATACATACCTGATTACGACGTTCCCTTACACGGTAAACAAGAAAGTGAGCAAACAGCTCCAAAAAACAACAACGTACTTAATCCATCCACACTAACTTTCTCCACACTTCTCTATCCTTGCATACTCCCTTCGCTTCAACAACATCCATACACCGACTCATACATGCTCATTTATTATTAAAATTATTAATGTTTCTCTTTTTCGCACGTTCATCTAGAACAGTGGTTCTCAAACTAGGGTACGCGGGCACCTTTCATGGGGGCACGCAAGCAGCTCTCAAGGGAAAGTTGACAAAATAACAAAAGACTTATGGAAAACCCTAATTCTTGGCAGTTTGCCGTTATCTGGTTATTTCCGCCCCTCTTTCCCCCCCGTATTTGCTCTCGGCTATTGACCTTTTTCTGAAAAATTTCAACCATCTACTTGACACCTTCTACATTAGCAGTTTATGATTGCCTTTCTCAACAACATATTTTTGTTAGAGTGGTTTTTCATCAATGGTGTACCTAAAAAATAAGTACCGCAATAGGCTAAATTTGGAGACGGACCTTCGCTTGAAAGTTTCAACTGCACTACTAGACATCAAAAAAGGTGTGCCAAACCATGAAGCCACACCCCTCTCATCAAAAAACTTTGGGATTCATAATACATCAGCTTCCAGAATAAAAATTTTAAAAAATCTTGATTTGAAAATATTATGTTTAGGTTTACTCTTTTTCTCTATTTTTGAACGCATTTGTGAAGAAAATGTGTAAAACCTTTCTACAGACTTTTTACAGTAAAATTATGTTTTTAACTGAACATATTGTTAAGTCTATAGCAGTCGGATTCTCTCTAAATAGCTTTGTCACATCTGAAATATTTTGATAACGGATATTTTTTCCCAATAGATTAAATAGATCAATAATTTACCATGTGGTCATATTTTTTTTAAAGCCTGTCATTTGGAAATTTTTAATCTTGGGGGTACATTAAACTTTTAGTCATGGCCAAGGAGTACAATCTAAAAAAAAGTTTGAGAACCGCTTGTCTAGAACATTTAACCAAGCCTACAATAATTAAATTAGTTTTTGTAATGGTAATCAAAACTACTAATGTGACATTACTTTCATAGGTTGGTGTATTTTTACAATTTTTTAATCTAAAGATGAAATTTTTGTTTTCAAAGTTTTAAGACGTTTTTACCAAGAATTTGTCTTTTCTAATAGATTGTGACCCACAAAATGTTACGGAAATATAACTAGCCTACATCTCCATGTCCATCTATGACTATAATTATATATAAATATTCTTATTGAATAAACAATGAGATGTTACATCCATCCCTTCCTTACATTTTTGCCTTCACAATTTTATCAAGCCTACATCTTTTGATGAAGCACGCAGCGAGAATCTTTTAAATTAATTATATTGACCTTATTTTTCAATAGAATTACACGTCTATTACATGTTCCTTTTATTCACGTGGCGTTGTCAGTATGAATTCAAATAAATTTAAATATTTATATTAAATTAGGTTCAAAACTCACTTTGACTCCTTGCATAAATTCAGTGTCTCATATAGATCCATTCATCTGGATCAACGAAATAAATCAATATCTGAAGTATATGAGCACTTAATTAAGGAAATATGAATAAATTATGTTAAATCTGTTATTAGATCACAATAATCTTAAACTAAAGTTTATTGTCACTATCTATTACGTTAACCGGCCCCGTGATGTAGTAGATAGTTCATCTAACTACGAGCCTAGGGATCCCGGGTTCGATATATTTCGTCTTTAAAAAAAAAAAAGATAGAATCATAGGTGAAACCAACTCTTACATTACCAAAGAATCTATAAAGTTTTAGCTTTTATAACACTTAAAGTTTACCATTAGGTTTTTAGTTGGATATTTTTAATTCGATAGTCCAATGTAATGACTGTTTAACGGGTTCTCTGTTTTGGATCATATAACCGAAAACTAAATTACTTTCTCCTTTTTTATATTGCCCTATTTCTTTAAACGAAGCTAGATTTATTTCTTAAGACTTAAAAAAAACTCTTCCATTAAAACATCGTCTTAGCCAAATCTTAGGAGGAAAAAAGAAAATCTTCCGGAGTTCTTTTAAAAAAAAAAAAATATAATTCAATGCTGAGAGACATGTGATAACAAAGGTATGGTTTGCGACTAGGGTGCTAATGATAAGTTGTTTATTCCGGTGTCGAACGGATGTTTACAGGCAGGGATGGATGAAATCCTGCAGAGCTGACTTTTTAATAACTTATGAAAGTTTGCATACTTTTTATTTTTGTTGCAAAAATCACACCTACCTCACTGAAGGATTAAAGGGACCTTTGTAATATTATCTTAGAAACATTGGTTTGATCCCGGGTGTGTCCTTTTCCAGCGTGTATTTTTTATGGTGCAAGTTTGGTCTAAAACGTTTGGAAACCCCTTGTGTTTTTTTAAGCACCGCGTCTTACTACCCATTTGGGCTACACGCTGCTCATGTAAAATTACTCTAATGAGTTAAAGATGAGAAAGGTATAATTTAGAGTAAGTGTACCAGCATTTGTGGGTAAGGAGAGTGGAAGACAATTTTTTTGTAAAAACCACTCTCAATACACCCGACAGGGTTTCAAACCACTATTTCCCTGTCATCGGTAATCTAGTCTATTGTAATAATGACGCCTTAGACCATGCGGCCACCAAATAGGGTGCTATCATTGTTCACAGCAAAAATATATATTGTTTAAATTTTATAAAAATGTATTCCTACCAAAATCAAACTTTAGGTATTATTAGTAGAATGAATACACTTTGATAAACTAAGTTTGATAAATAAATATTGTTGAGTCCTATATGATAAAGTTCTTGCTACCGCCACTAAAGTAGGGAGTAGCTGTACCAGTATTTTTTAAAAAAGACGGGACTCTTGGTCTACATTGGATATTATCGCCAAGGGAGCTGCATGGTCAACCCGCCTCGATGGCCGCGTGGTCTAACGCGCTACTCTCGCAGTTGGCTAGTCACCCGACAACGGGGAGATCGAGGTTCGAATCTAGGTCGGATGTACAGAGGGTGTTTTTCCAAAACGGATTTTCATTTTCCATCCACGCAAATGTGGGTACACTTCCTATTAAAATAACCTCCCTGATCTATAAAACCACTAAGCGTAATTACTTACATAAGTGTCTAACCCGAACAGTTAGTAAGACGCGGTGCTAAAAAAACAAAACAAACTGCATGGTGATTATTGGGAAACAGCGTTGTTATTCTCTCGTTTTCATACGATTAATCTCCCCTCAAATATAAGATAAGTTTCGCAACGCTGGTTAGTCGAGGTTGCCAGTAGCTCCTTCTTACCCCAGCACGCCACCATCCGACATAACTGAGAGCGAGGAGATTTGGCAACAGTCGACCGTTCAGGTTATACCCTTATGTGTTAATTACGCTAGTGGCTTTAAGGACGAGGAAGGTTATATTTAGAGGAAGTGTATCCACATTTACGTGGAGGATGAGTGGAAAACCATTTAGGAAAAAACACCTTAGATTCGAACCTTCAACTCCCCGTCATCGGCAGTCTAGCCTACTAGGAGAGTAGCGCGTTAGACCACACGGCCAACAAGGTGGGTGACCCGTTGTTCAATTAGTATGTTTACAAAAGGTGAAAACATGAACATTCATATTTTTTTAAATTATAATTTTTGGTGTAAGATATATTATGTTACGTAACACTGTGATATACCCCATCCCCGCTCTTGTAACCTCATGTAACTATTAAAGAGATCCACCCTAGCCCCTTGTAACATCATGTAACTATTAAAGAGCTCCACCCTTCCCCTTGTAACATCATGTAACTATTATTAAAGAGTTCCGCCCTCCCCCTTGTAACATCATGTAACTATTAAAGAGATCCACCCTAGCCCCTTGTAACATCATGTAACTATTAAAGAGCTCCCCCATCCCCCTTGTAACATCATGTAACTATTAAAGAGCTCCACCCTCCCCCTTGTAACATCATTTAACTATTAAAGAGCTCCGCCCTACCCCTTGTAACATCGTGCAACTATTAAAGAGCTCCGCCCTACCCCCTTGTAACATCATGTAACTATTAAAGAGCTCCGCCCTACCCCTTGTAACATCATATAACTATTAAAGTGCTCCACCCTCCCCCTTGTAACATCATGTAACTATTAAAGAGCTCCGCCCTACCCCTTGTAACATCATGTAACTATTAAAGAGCTCCGCCCTCCTCCTTGTAACATCATTTAACTATTAAAGAGCTCCGCCCTTCCCCTTGTAACATCATGTAACTATTAAAGAGCTCCATCCTACCCCCTTTCAACAGCGTTATACGTAGTTTATGGGTGACTCCCCAGCGTGATCTTGCTTTCCCTCCATTTATTCATATGATATATTGTCTGTTCAGCATGACCTTGATGGTTCTGCAGTACATCGTTCCGTTGATCGTACTGGTGTTCACGTACGTGAGGATAGCGGTGGTGGTATGGGGGAAACAGATACCAGGGGAGGCTGAGAACTCCAGAGATCAGAGGATGGCACGATCCAAGAGAAAGGTAGGAAGGACATATAGCCTACTTATATCATATATTTATCTCGTACAATACGCGATTATTCGGCCCAGTTCTCGGTGTTAGCAAGTTTGTTTTAAAATAAACATATATACATACAAATATACATACATACATGCATACATACATACATATATACACACATACATACATATATATATATACATACGTATACATACATATACATAAATATACATACATATACATACATACATACATACATACATACATACATACATACATACATACATACATACATACATACATACAATACATACATGCAGTCCATCAGTACTGCCCCTACACATTCAATCAGACTGTCAGTATTAATTACTACTTTTTTTAATACTGACAGTCAGACTGATCGTGTAGGGAGCGGCCTATTAGGCGTACGTCATTTTTTGTATGCTCTAGTCTAGATTAACTAAGGCTGCAAGCTATGACATTGTTTAATTAATATTTTCACACTATTTAGATACTTGTAAATTCCTGGTTAGACTCAGGCTAGACGTTTTCTTGTTTATTTACTATTGGGGGGAGAAGATTCACCCATATATTACCATTACAAATTTTTTAAATCAATCAAGATGTTGGTCTTGACTTAGCGGTTGATCAAACATAATTATCTAGCTTTTTTTTTCTTTTTATCATATCGTATTAATACCTTTTCAGTTTATACGCATATATGATAATTACTCTAACTAGATAGGGATGATAAAGGGAGAGTTTTAGAAGTAATCTACCCGCATTTGCGTGGAAAGGGGGTGGGAATTTTTTAAGGAAAAAACGCCTTCAATAGACCGACCGGGATTTGATCCCCGATCTACCCATCATTAGCATGCCAGACTAACATGAAAATGATGTCTTAGGCCATTCGGTCACTGAAGCGAATTGTATAGTATGTAAAATTATGGTTTAGGAATGCATAAAATAAAAGACTGCATTCTTACCATTTCATCTCAAAAGTATCGAAAAGTATTCTTGGAATATGTAAAATTACAATAAATACTTCATAACCTAGAATTGATTCATTTGCAATCATACAAAACCTCATCGAAATCATATATGCAGCATTATTCCATAGCGAATTTTCCGAGTGGAACCTATGTCAAACAAAACAGCCCATTTAGGGTCAAACTACGATTTATAACCTTGTTTGTTGGATTTGATTTGCTTTCTACTTCTATTATTTCTTCATCCCTAACTCATTGTTAATGTGTATAACCTGAACAGGTAGTAAGACGCGATGCTAAAAAAATGCTATTTTTTTGGATTTAACACATTTTTTCTTAAATTAAATGTATTTTATATAGCTTTTCAGCCCTGTTAATAAATATATATGTATATACATATATATATGTCTCTACAAATGTTCATTTGTATGTATATGTCACAGGAAAAGTAGATTGTTAGGGAGAGTCGACTCGGCCTAGGTAATGTCGACTCTTACCGGAGAATCTACTTTTCCTGTAACATTTACATTACATAAATATCTATATATATATATATAAATATATATATATATATATAAAATATATATATAAATAAAGCGGATAGATTTCACTCAATGGGCTAAGGACGAGGAAGGTTAAATTTAGAGGAATATATATATATATACATAATATGTGTATATATATATATACATAATATGTGTGTATATATATATACATAATATGTGTATTTTCCGGAAGGGAGGAAGTACGTGGAAAAATATATCCAAATATATTTATATATGGATATATATGGACAGTACTATATATTTACAAGCGGATTGTGTAAGAGTGAAGAAGGAAGAATTTATGAGATTTTACAGCATTTGCGGGTGGGGATAATGTGAGAAACCATTAAAGAAAAATATCTCATGAAATCCGACCGGAATTTGAACCCTGGTCTCCCCGTACTAGACGGTTTAGTAGGAGTTTATTCTAACCCCTCTCCCCTCACCTGTGAATTGTTAAAAAACAAAATCATACATAGGTTATATTTTACCTAAAATAGCCCCCTCTCCCCATTTAAGTTCATATTCAGCAAAGTTTTAGCCACAAAACCCGATAAAAATATTCTGGACACGCCACTACTATGGTGTATATTGGGAGTTTATTTTAGTACATGTCAAAGTAAAGTAAAAAAAAGAAAAAGCAGAGCATTTGAACCAGCTCAAAGAGTTACCATTCCTAAAATTTTCCTTGCTTCAAACTTAATTATCTGAGTTGCAATAACTTTGATCCATCCGACTATGTATCCATTTATACCTAAATTGGAAAGCTTCATGAAACATGCATAAGAGAGATTTCCAGAAAAATATCACCAAATAATAAATGGTTTTAGTAAAATTTTGTATTTTCCTTTGATACTATTTTATATTTTCGCCATAAAATTATATTAGAAAAAAAGGTCTTATAGTCAAATCGTCCCTCTGATGAATTTGATGTTTCTGGACCTTCCTATTAATTAAGGGGAGGGGACACACAAATACTCCAAAATTCCAGAATACAGTTTGTAAAATCCTATGTACACTCTGTTAAGAAACTATTTATATCTAGAAACCCTACAACGGGGTAAGTAAATCTTTGAAATTTCGTCTTGAATAACAGTGAATTTCACCAACTTCAGTGGTCGCATGGTCTAAGGCGTCACTCTCGCAATATACTAGACTGATGATAAAGGGGAGATCGGCGATTGAGTCCTAGTCAGGAAAACTGAGGGTGGTTTATCCTTAATGGTTTTTCTACTTTCCATCCATGCAAATGCCGGTACACTTCCTCTAAATTAAACCTTCCTCATCTCTAATAAACTATAGTAATTAGTATACAAGAGTATTATAAGAACGGGTAGTAAGACTGGATTTTGGCTATCAGATAAATCTGTGCCGGGACCGAGGGTTGAACCCCGGACCTCCAGCACATAAGTCCGACACCTTACTCCTAGACCACCAGGTCACCTTTTAACAACATGTTAATAAAAAACTACCTACCTTTTTACATATTTTTCAACAGTTCTTTCACATTTTAAAATAATTCATATTCATGCCTTGTTAATGTGTAACTTCAAAAGAAAATTATTAATAGATTCCTTTTTGGGAGGAAAAAGTAATCATCGGTTTGATATTATGTTGTGCCTTTTATATAAAAAATGGTAAATGTGTTCGTGAGCTCTTAATGGCTTATTTTATACTCGCGTTGATTAAAATGGTAAGTGCACATTTATATTTATGGAGAATATACAAATTTCATATTCAAATTAATTTTATTTGTTTATATTAAAATAATTTTTGGAAAATTAAATGTACTATAAAAATTGAAATAATATAATATATTGGTTTTAGCTGATTTATTTAATGAACAATACACTTTTCTGTTTTGCTTTACTTCTCCACGATACATACAATCTTTGACCAGTCAGGTCCGTTGCTACAGCCAATATTATTGCCGAGGGAACAGCAGGTATTATGGAGAAAAGCTTTTTCTTAGTTCTCTCACGATCAACTGTTGCCAAATCTCCTAGCTCTCAGCTATGTCGGATGGTGGCGTGCTGGGGTAAGAAGGAGCTACTGGCAACCTCGACTAGCCAGCGTTGCGAAACTTATCTTATATTTGAGGGGAGATTAATCATATGAAAACGAGAGAATAACAACGCTGTTTCCCAATAATCACCATGCAGTTTGTTTTGTTTTTTTAGCACCACGTCTTACTAACTGTTCGGGTTAGACACTTATGTAAGTAATTACGCTTAGTGGTTTTATAGATCAGGGAGGTTATTTTAATAGGAAGTGTACCCACATTTGCGTGGATGGAAAATGAAAAACTATTTTGGAAAAATACCCTTGGTACATCCAACCGAGATTCGAACCTTGATCTCCCCGTTGTTGGCGGACTAGCCAACTGCGAGAGTAGCGCGTTAGACCACGCGGCCATCGAGGCGGGTTGATCAAGCAGCTCCCTTGGCGATAATATCCAATGTAGACCAAGAGTCTCATCTTTTTTTAAAAGTACCGGTACAGCTACTCCCTACTTTAGTGGCGTTAGCAAGAACTTTATCATTTAGGACTCAACAATATTTATTTATCAAACTTAGTTTATCAAAGTGTATTCATTCTACTAATATATCTAAAGTATGATTTTGGTACGAATAAATTTTTATAAAATTTAAACAATATATATTTTTGCTGTGAACAATGATAGCACCCTATTTGGTGGCCACATGGTCTAAGGCGTCATTCTTACAATAGAATAGATTACCGATGACAGGGAAATAGTGGTTTGAAACCCTGTCGGTTGTATTGAGAGTGGTTTTTACAAAAAAATTGTCTTCCACTCTCCTTACCCACAAATGCTGGTACACTTACTCTGAATTATACCTTTCTCATCTCTAGCTCATTAAAGTAATTTTACATGAGCAGCGTGTAGCTCAAACGGGTAGTAAGACGCGGTGCTAAAAAAAAAACAACTATGGCCTTTTACTTTATTATTAATAAAATCAATCTAAAGTGATTGCTGCAAGTCATATGACTTGACGTATGAATACCTGAAACTATATCTAGTTCTAATTAGTTTAAATTAGTTGGAAAATGACGTCTCTACACGCAAATAGAGCCCGTGACCTTTGGCTTAGCTACCAAAGCTCTACCAGAATTGGTTCCGTGCTCAGGGTAATTCTTAGCTCATAGTTTAAGGCAGAGTCTGTGATGGACGTGCGGAAATTTTAAGCTACACACTGCATGCATGATCAATAATTGATCACCCATATGTGTTTGGCGACTTCCGCATGTCCATCACGGACTTTGCCTTAAAATATGAGTGAAGAATTACCCTTAGCAAGGAACCAATTCTGAAATAAGTCAGTGTTAGAGCATCGGTGGGCTAAGCGAAAGGTTCTGGGTTCGATTCCCCCATATAGGTGTCGTTTTCTAACTAATTTAAATTTATCTAATTTTGGTTCTTTCATACGGACAAATTATTACAATTATTTGCAACCTGTGTGTTTATATTCATATTTATCATAAGTAGAGGGTCCGACACCTTAGCTCAGTCAGTATCGTGTCTGTCTACTGAGTTAATTGTCCCAGGTTCGATTCCCGACGTGGCCGATAAATGCATCATTGGTGAAATTTGAGTGATGAATTAATCGCTGGGGACTGGATATTGTGCCTGTCCAAGTTTTAAGTATTAAGAAGCCTAGTCAGCCGATAGTGGAAAATATATGGCTTGGATAAAACTGACCCAGGTAATAGGCTGGAAACAATAATGGATGTTAAAGGGAGTCGTGCTGATACAATATAACTAGTGAATATGTTGGCACAGATAGATGTTATTATTATTATTATTATTATTATTATTATTATTATTATCACCTAGTCTTACTACCCGTTCGGGTTATACGCACTTGCGCTAATGTGTAATGGTAGGGTGATTGTGAGATGAAATGGAGGACCTACAGTTTAACGTGGGATCCGAACCACGGTGGAGGCCTGGCGTTCCACACATTCACAAGTTGTGATTAATACACGTCTTGTCAAGAGGTGAAGGAAGGGTTTGGCAATCATATGAATCTGTGCCGGGACCGAGGATTGAACCCCAGACCCTCAGCACAGAAGTCTGACACCTTACCCCTAGACCACTGGGTCACCTCCTAGGTTGTTAATTTGTCAGTAGTTTGCTAATATATATTTTTTTCTGTGTTTCATTCCTCGTTCGGATTATACTCATGCTTTTTTCTCAGCACCACCTTTTACTACCCGTTCGGTTTGTACGCCTATGTACTATTTACACTAATGTGTTAGAAATTATGAATGTTGAATTCAGAGAAAGTGTTTCCGCATTTACGAAGAGGGATAGTGAGGAAACATTTAAATAAATAACCTTCAGTACACCTGATCTGAATTCGAACCCAGACCTTGCTAAACAAGACTAAGCGAACTTTATATTTACACCGTGTTTCAACTGGCACGGTTTATATTTACTGTGTGTATGGAATGTGTGAGATAGATTTTCCAGTAAAAAACAAACCAATATGGGTTTCTATTTTGTGTCTAAATTTCCTTGTAGGAAAAATACGATTTCAAACGATCCAGTTTTGCCCTTTAGTATACGGGGTTTTATTTATACAAAATCGACCTCGGTGGTTTTTGGGGTAAAGTGCTCGCCCCAGGACACGATGTTCGTAGTTTTAAACCCAGCCGGGGTTTCAGCGATAAAAATATATATAACGACTTTCTTCGGAGGGGCAGTAAAGCCGTCGGGCCTGTGTCGATTGTGTACATGTAAAAGAACCCTGGAAGGTATGCCAAAATATCTTTCCCGGAAAAATTGGTAGGCCCTTTCGCTCTCACTCATAGAAATTCTCCTATACTGATATAATCAGTTGGTTCAGTAAGTGCACGTTAAATACTCTCAAATAAATAAATAAAACTAAAATACATATTTATATAAAAAACCAAAACTTAAAAAAATTAATCAAGAATTAAATACCCAAAGCTATTATTTATGCTTTTAGTGGGAGTTACTCCATCTAGATATCATATTCTGAAAATTGAAAAATGACACCTGGACACGGGAAGGTCCCGGGTTCGATTCCCATGTCCAGATGTCATTTTTCAATTTTCAGAATATGATATCCAAAATTATTCAAATTAAAATTGGTTCTTTTACAGATCTGAGTAATCATTCGTCAATTACAAATAACTGTTCTTTCCAGATTTTTTTGTGTGTATACAACATCTTACTGCACTTTCAGACTATCAGCATATTTATTTTAGGGGAGTAGGGGATGAGGAAGGTATATCTTTGAAGAATTGTTTCCACATTTACGTGGAGGGATATTGAGACACCACTCAAGGAGAAAACACCTCAGGTTAACCCTACTGGGATTAGAACCTCTCCCCTTCACTTGTAATATAGTCTATTTCAATAATGACGCCTCAGATCAAATGATCACCGGTGTGAATTTCTTTAAGGTGGGATGGAAGGGGATGCGAGAAATGGCCAGTGTTTTTGCAGTTTTTATGGTAGTTTGTTGTTAAAAAAATCAATTATTGCTTCAATACAAAAATAGAGTTTAATTTTTTTACCATGTAGATATAAACAGTTCCTTAGTATTTATCATGAGCATGGTGGCATTATCTAACAAACTTTTTAATTGGAGAGAAAAAGTTGTCATTAAATTCCAGAGAGAGATATTCAAGAAATTTCAAGGTCACCATGAGAAGAAAATTAAATTCTATGTTTGTACTAGAGCAATATTTTATTTATTTTGCCCAAAAAAAAAATTTTCACCATAAAAACTGCAAAAACACTGACTTTTTCTCACATACCCTTCTATCCCACCTTAAGTGGACGAAACTACGTATCGGTGATTTGAAGTAATATTTATGTGCGAGTCAAACTATCAGATATTAAGATAGTAACTCTCAAAAATGGGAAATAACAAACTCGTCTGAAAGAGTGTCGCAAGCTAAATATTTTTTTTTTACTCCACTATTCCAGTCTTTTTTTATACGTTACATTTTGTGAATTCTATTTGAATGTGTGGATGAATACGCTTTGAGGTACTATTTATTTTTTCAGAATTTTGAAACGTGATGAGAATTTATACCCGTCATCAATACAATCCAAACGAGTGTGATCTGTTAGGAATGCAAGGCATCCTATTATTACTAGTCTCTCTTTGATGTTGATCGGTTTGGGAAATTAGTTTTTCCAAGGGATGGTTGGTAGCTTATATTAATATAAAATAGGCGTGGATATTTCATTGTTGAGTGAACCTAACTCTGACTTTAGAGTCTCTTAGTAGCCCTTATATAAATGCGAAATTTAAACTAGAATCAAAATAATATTACTATAATAACATATATATATATATATATAGCACCACGTCTTACTACCTGATCAGGTGTACTAATTACGCTAATGGGTTAAAGATTAGGAAGGCTTAATTCAGAGGAAGTGCACCCGCATTTGTGTGGAGGAAGAGTAGAAAACCACATAGGAAAAATCACCCTCAGTTCACCCGACCGGGATTGAACCCTGATAAACCCGTCTTCGGCAGTCCAGTCCAACACGGGATTAGCGCGTTAGACCACGCAGCCACCGAGGCGGGTTATAGTAACATAAATCTCCTTAAGACTATAATAGCCAGACTTACGCCTTTGTCGGCGTCCTCACCGATGCGAGTCAAATCAAGATAACTTAAATAATACATCAAAAGTCCGACAATCTGGCTCAGTCGGTAGCGTGTCTGTCTACTGAGTTAGAGGTCCCGGATTCGATTCTTGACATGGACGAAAAATTTATCATTGGTGAAATGTGGGTTTTCCCTTTCACATTGATGAATCAACGGCCTGGGGCTGGATGTTGTGTTTGTTCTAGATTTAAGTTAGTTTATAAGTCGTATGCTGATATAATAATTCGGTTCAGAAAGTGAACGTTAAATAACTTTAAAAAAAAAGTACATTAAAAATTGATATTTCGCTTTAAATGATTACACCAGAATTTAATATCATGTTCAATTTCGCGTATGAATCGGATAATACGAAAACAAGTTAAAGTGATAAGTGGGCAGTGCACACAACAACTTTTAATTATCCGCTTCAGTGACCGCATGGTCTAAGGCATCATCCTCGCAGAAAACTAGACTGCCGATGACCGGGAGATTAAGGTTCGAATCTCGGTCGGGTTTTTACAAAATGGTCTTACACTTTCTTTCCACGAAAATGCTGGTAAACTTCTTCTAAACATAGCCTTCTTGATATTTAAAACCATTAGTTTAATTAGTACATAAGCGTATAAACACGAACGGGTAGAAAGTAAGACATGGTGCTAACAAATCTTTTAGTTTTATTGAGCATGAAAATCAGCTTCGGTAGTCGAATGGCTCAAGGCAGGGTGGGCCAACCGTTTTTCATCCCAAGGGCCCAATATGATTATCAGTTTGCACCACGGGTCGACCTATAGGTCTACTTAACTTAGCTACCCCATAAACTTAATATAGGCCTAAAAACCACACTTTATAAACAATTATCTTCAATACGTACATAAAACTTGTATTTTTTGTTGGGAGAATTTTTCAAATTTTACTGCCAAAAAAAGTTTATTACTTTCCCAAATATGTGTTATGAAATATGCATACCCGATTTCACAAAACAACTTAAAATTATAAATTTATTATCTATAGTATACATATTTTTACCAATAAAATAAATAAATAATAAAATGTTTTTTAAATAAATATATTCATTTGAATGATTAACTATTTTCCATCAGTCAGTGAAGGCTTCCCTTTAATTTTCCTCCGGGACACTGTGATGGCCACATTTTCAGTGAGCGCGGGCCGCATTTGTCTCACAGGCCATCATTTAGACCACACTGGGCTGAGGCATCACTCCCGAAATTGACTGAACCATCGATGACCGGATGATCAGCGTTTGAATACCGGTAAATAAGTGTGATTTCTCCCCAAGTCATTTCCCTCTATCCCTACATACAATTGCGAGTGCCTCTTCTCTAAATTCAACCTCTTCTTCCCAACACTATAGTGTTATATGTATATATTCTCAGATTGTAGTAAAACGCGGTAACAAAAAATAAATAAATCTTGAAACATGAACCAGAATACTCTTATCATGGTAGCATGAATCGCTCTCTTTTGTTTTTTCACTTCGTTTCTGTGACCGAAATCAGCCGAGGAAACCCGATTGTTTTGATGTGTCACGTCATCTTGAACTTGAAGTTAGATCACTTCGAGTGGGAGAACTAGTTCGAATGGCTCATTTGGAACAAGGGTTAAATTTAAATATCCTATGTTCGCGAAATAAACATCGTAACGGCAGTTACAATTTTGTTATGTTCAACATGGACGTTGGAACAAGATACATTTAAAAAAAGTGTCGTCGGAGACAATTCATTTGTGGTTTTAAAAGGTAAGATCATCGTTGATTTAAATTAAACATAAGTTATTGTTGTAAGAGAGTTTCTTAAATTATCGAGGTGTAGTTCATTGATTTTGTAGGCCTAACTAGCTCCTTTGTAAAATACTTAGAAATGACGATGAGTAGTCAAAACCTTGATAGAGTAATCATATTCATTAGTACCAAAATATATTAGATGAAACATATTTATTGTTGTATTCTATCAATAATAATATTGATTTTACTTGTTAATCATTTACACGTGTTGACAAACAAACTTTATACTGAGTAGTTGTTCCGTCTGTCGTATAAGTTACAATCACTGTAGTGTAGGAAAAGCCATTGTTGTGTAACTAATAATCGAGAATTAGTTTTGAATCCATGAGCTCATTTTCTCTTTCTAATTAATACGTTGGTCTCACTAACGGTTTGAGATACTATACACCTTAATATTGAATTGTATTATATTAAGTATTCAATGCCTACTGATGTTTGAATGTACATTCTTGCTAATCCACTAGACTCAATGCGAGCTTGCTCGAACGCGTCAAATCGAACAGTTGCGGGCGCAGCATTTACATTTTACCACAGTCCAATTTTCATAGAAAGGGCCTTATTAGACACCTAGAAAAGTTACTAGATCTACTTTAACGTATTCATACCTCAAGCCACGTGTTCTGGAACTGTCTATTGATTATATATACAATCAATAGACCTACATAACATAATAATATGGTAAAATGTTTATCAAATTTGTAATAAAATATATTTATATTTTCTGAAAGGCCCTTCCTATTAAAATAGGACTGTATGTTACATAGTGTAAACACAGAGTGTGAAGATACTCGTCTTTCGCTAGTCGAATTGAATCGTACGAAAAGGGTATTTGTATTACATATTTTATGGGTTTTTGGGTTCATTCAATATGACAACGATCAATAATTGGGCAAATTGTGAAACTAATAATTTTTTTTTGCACCGCGTTTGTAAGCTACTAACTACTCTAGCGATTTAAGGATGAGAACGGTTGAATTTAGAGGACGTGTGCCTGAATTTGCGTGGAAGGAGCGTGGAAAACCATCTAG
Organism: Timema bartmani; assembly: GCA_902151455.1. Lineage (NCBI taxonomy): Eukaryota > Metazoa > Arthropoda > Insecta > Phasmatodea > Timematidae > Timema > Timema bartmani. Next base: position 85,799 of record CABFWB010000188.1, read on the forward strand.
AGAAAATCACCCTCATTTCACCCGGCCGGGATATGAACCCCGATCTTTCTGTCATCGGCAGTCTAGTCTATAGCGATAGTGACACCTTAGACCATGCAACCACTGAAGCGGGTTTGAAAACAATCCAGTTTGTATCAACTTTCGCGATAGTTGATTACAAGAATACTCGATACCTTAGCTCAGTCGGTAGAGTATATGCGTTGTTTGAGCTAAAAGTGTGGAGTTCGATTTCCAGTATGGACAAATATTTAATAATGTTCGTTAAATTAGGACTTGCCCTTTCACAATGATGAATTAACTTCTGGGGTATTTGATGTTGTAATAACTGTTATAGAATTAAATTGGTTTGTAAGTCGAACACTAATACAATATTTTTGTTCAGAAAATATGTAAAATAACTATACAAATACGAATTGCAAAGTACTCTACAAGCAATTACTCTCAATAAGTTAATAGAATTTAATAAAAGCGATAAAGACTAGTATGCCTAGAAATATGAATAACATAAATCACACCTGCTTCAGTGGTCGCGTGGTCTAACGCGCTAATCTAGTGTTGAATTAGACTTCCGAATACGGGGAGATCGGTCCCGGTCGGGTGCACCGAGGGTAGTTTTTTCTAAATGGGTTTTCACTCTCCCTCCACTCAAATGCGGGTGTATTTCTTATAAATTAAGCCTTCCTAATCCCTAACTCGTTAGTGTTATTAGTACATAGGCGTATAAATAGAATGGGTAGTAAGACGCGGTGCTAAAAATTTAGAAAAAAATTAGCCTACCTAACAAAATAACTTCATCCATTTTTATTCCTACCAAAAACATGCGAGTAAAATAACCGTATCAATAATATAATAAAGGACCTAAATTTAAAAAATAATATCTTTAACAGGAGTCAAAATCCGGACACCCCTACCTTATCCGGGAGAAAATGTTCCATTATGCTTCAACAACTCATCGGAAGCTTTTATTTACCACCGTGTCTCATTAACAGTTTGAATTGTATACATATATCAACTATAATAATGTGGTAGGGAGGTCGAAGGTAGAGTTTATATATAGGAAATGTTCCCGCATTTTCTTGGAGAAAGAGCGGGAAATAAATTAACATCCTCTGTACTCCCAGCAAGGATATGAACCCCGACCTAACCGCTCTGGTCGCATGGTCTAACGCGTCATTCTATTATTTAAACCTGGATTGCCGATGACTGGTAAATTTGGGTTTCGAATCCCGGTTGGATATACTGAGGGTTTCTTCTCCTAAATTTGCTACCCCTCTTCATCCACGCAAATTAAATACATTTCTTCTAAATTATAACTAATTAATATAACTTTTCACATATTCGTTTATCTGAGGTATTTGACGTACAATCTCTGGACCGACTGATTATATCAGGACACGAGATTTTCTATAAACGAGAGAGAAAGGGTTTACAAAATTTGCCAGGAAAGGTATCTTCCAGGGTTTGTTTACATGCCACAATCGACCGAAAGCTTTACTCCCGCTTCGAAGGAAGTAGTGCTACGTATTTTTGTCGGATAGGTTTGAACACACGAAAATCGGGTCTGAGGCGAGAACTTTTCTCTAAGATCACCAAGGTCGACCATCTTACATAAATACCACTATGCTTATCACCCAAACGGGTAGTAAGAAGCGGTGAAAAAATAACTAATATGCACAGATGTATTGTAAATGAGAAATGTGTGTTAAAATATTATTATTTTTATTATTTAACATAATTTTTGAGAATTTGTTTATAAGGCCTGAGTCGCGGACTTTTAGAACTCGAATATACACAATAATGAATGGGTGTTGAAGGAGTGGGGTTTGAAAGGGAGTCTAATAGGTTAATGTGAAAGAAGGGTGTTACGTTGGTTTGGGCATGTTGAGAGGATAAAGGTGGTCCGAGTGACGAAGGAAATATATGCAGGTAGAGTGTGTGAATCAAAAGGAAGCTGTAGGCTATGTAAAACATGGCTACAATGTTGTATATGTGTATGTATGTGTGTGTGTGTATGTGTGTGTATATGTATGTATGTATGTATGTATGTATGTATGTATGTATGTATGTGTTTGTATGTATGTGTGTATGTATGTATGTGTGTATGTATGTATGTGTGTATGTATGTATGTGTGTATGTATGAATGTGTGTATGTATGTGTGTATGTATGTATGTGTGTATGTATGAATGTGTGTATGTGTGTATGTATGAATGTGTGTATGTGTATATGTGTGTATGTATGAATGTGTGTATGTATGTATGTATGTATGTATGTGTATATATGTGTATGTATGTGTATGTATGTATGTATGTGTATGTATGTATGTATGTGTGTATGTATGTATGTATGTATGTATGTATGTATGTATGTATGATGTATGTATGTATGTATGTATGTATGTATGTATGTATGTATATGTGTGTGTATGTATATACTAACGTTTTCAGGCTTGATACACGTTGACTAAATATTAACTTTCTGAGAATTGTCTGGCTTCAATATCTCGAGAGAAAAGGGCTCAACCCTCCTCCCCTTTTAACTTTATTTATGTAATGTAAAGTTCAGCATAAAACGCGTAGTTAAAAGAACACTCACCATTTCTTCCCTCAAACTTTTTTTTTATCCTGTTAGGATGTGATGTAATTTTTCATTCCGCTCTGCCGGTAAACTCCTCGCGGAATGATTAATAAGCAGTGCACGTGACTAGCTGGCTGGCTGTAGATAGGAGGTTCGAGAAGACTTCTTGAGCGATGAGGAACAGGAATAGAGAGAACGTATAAATGAGTTGGAATAGACAAGGCGGATGAGAAGTCGAAGAGAGAAAAGTTAAATAAATGAGGGGGATGGTTATTGATAGCAAGTCATTAAGAGTCATGTTTTAGTGGTTGGTTATTGGTCTTTCTTATATCTTTGATTGGGCATATTTGAGGTGCAAAGTCTAAACCAAATGTTTTTATTAGACCTGCATTGATAGGCAAGCAGTCTAAATATCAATGTCAAGCTCATTAACTTAGTCTGATTTTAATGGTTTTGTGCTTTGACCGAAATATCATAGCTTGATTCCCAGCCGGGTCTACTGAGGGTGTTTATACTAAATTGTTTCACACTATAACTCCATACGAAGGCGGGTACATTTACTCTAAAATTTATAGTTCCTCATTCCTACCCCATTAGCGTACTTTATATATATATATATATATATATAACCGTGAAAACTGGAAACGTGACGATTGCCGATAGTCGACCGCGATTTCCGGAATTCACTGCTCTGCACCGGTGGATGTCGGAAATGAATGTTAGTTTCTAACATCCACCGGTGATTTCCGGAAGACGTTGACTACACCATGTGTAGTTTGGAAAAACATAAGAGCAACGATTTAATTTCACTATAGTTACCTGTAATTGTAACCTAGAACCAAATGTCCCACTATAGATAATTTGCAAATAATTACAAATAATTATACCACAAAGGTCGTTACACCCTTACAATAAAATTAAGACCACTATAGCTTAAAGCTATTTAGGTTAGGTTAGCTTAGGTAGGGGTAGGTTAGTTAAAGTTAGGTGAGAATAGATTAGGATGGATTAGGTTAGGATGGATTAGGTTAGGATGGATTAGGTTAGGATGGATTAGGTTAGAATAGATTAGGTCACGACACAATTCATTCTCAATAGTACACAAACACATACGGCACAATACACAGAACAGCCATAGCAGCAAGCCGTCCCTAAACCACGTGGTTTCTGTTGCACAGATAGATGCGCAGGAAGATGCGCAGTACATCCTTTATTTTTTAACATACACAGGCGTACCCTCACGATAACCAGTATTCGCCATTTTGGATCTTTCGATTACCGATACACACCGGTGAAAGACGGTAAGAGGAATTTCATTTCCGACATCCACCGGTGTAGAGCAGTGAATTCCAGAAATCGCTGTCGATTACCGGCAATCGTCACGTTTCCAGCTTTCACGGTAATATATATATATATTTGACCCTCTTCAGTGGCCGAATGGTCTAAATTATAAAGTGTCACTCTCGTGTTAGACTGGCCTGCTGGTGATGGGGAGATCGGGGTTCGAATCCCAGTCGGGTCTACTGAGGTTTTTCCCTAAACGTTTTCCCACTCTCCTTCCACGCAAATGCAGGTAGACTATCTCCTAAACTTTTCCTTCTTCATTTCTATCCTACTAGAGTAATTATTATAATATATACGTATAACCTGAACAGGTAGTAAGACGTGGTGATAGTAATAATAATATATGAATAACCCGAACGATTAGTAAAATATTGTGAAAATACTAAAAGAAATAAAGAGTACATCCGGCTTATTAACAATTCGGGTAATACGCTTAGTTACTAATTACTCAAATGGCTACTGACTTGAGCTAAGGTGTAAGATACTAGTGTGTGTAAAGCATCAAGAATGTCAAAATCTATTAAACCTTAATTCTACTATTCAAAGGTCACTTTTAGTTTGGCTCACTTTAGAACACAACCACCCCCTTTCTCTCTCTCTCTCTCTCTCTTACAAACACACACACACCACACACCACACACGCATACACAACCATCCCTCCTTCCTCTTACATAACAAAGTTATATAAAAACGATATCGCCACATTACGTCAACTTTCTAGGAGACCACTCACGCCATTAACATGATTTGTCAATGACTGGGAGAACAAGGTTCGAAACCCGGCAGGGTGTAGTAATTGGATGGTTTTACTTAAATCGTTTCCCGCTCTTTCTCCGTAAGAAATTATAGTACCGCGTCATACTAACCGTTCGGGTTGTACGCTTAAATACTAATTACGCTAATAGGTTAGCAATTAGGAAGGTTGAATTTAGAGGAAGTGGACTCACATTTGTGTGTAGGGAGAGTGGGAAAACCATTTAGGGAAAAAAAACCAGTTCAACCGACTGAGATTCGAACCTTGATCTCCCCTTCCTCTGCAGTCTAGCTCAATACGAAACCAGCGCGTTAGCTAACTATGGCACCTAGGTGGAGTTCTCCATAAGAATACAGGTATATCTCCTCTGTATTCTACCTTACTTATCTCTGATTAGCGCGATTAATATATTTACTCTGCAGATCTAATTCAGGTGTTTTTTAATCATCCTGTATTCACTGTAAATAGACTGGGAATATATCATCCTCCTATTTTCCGTTCCGAGCAGCAAAGTGAAAACTTTACTTTAATCTTTAATCAGTGTTAGCGAGACGTGTTTTTCATGAAAACTTTATAAAACTATTCAACTGAAGTCTCTCACGTACAGGCTTACCAACCTTGAGTACATGTTTGAAATTCTTTTTGTTTTTCGTCTCATGTCTGAAAATAAATTTACCTCTTACATATTCACCCACATTATTTAGTAGACAAATTTCAAAGTTGATTTATTAATTTTAATATTTTATAAATTCTTCACTTTTATCTTTTTTTAAAGTTTTATAAAAATTATATATTCTTGAAAATGTGAATTATTAGAAGTTGATTAGATAGTGTTATTTTTGGTATGGAAATATTTAATCATGGTTCCAAAGAATCTGCTAACATATTATATTGGGTTGTTGTGTACTAAAAATAAAGCAATAAGCTAATTTCCGTTATTTTTTAAACATTATTGATTTATTTAAGGTATTTAACGTGCTTTTTCTAAATATACCGACTATATCAGCACAAGACATACAAACTAACTTAATTCTAGAGAATATATACCATACTATCCCCCGACTGACGATTCAGCACTATGTAAGGGGAAAACCCCAAATTTGGCAACCTATAAAAGCTGTGCTGCGGTTCGAACCCGAGTCCTTAGTTCAGTAAGTCTGTCTGTCTGTTTGTACCTCTAGCTAGAGCCAAAACTATTTTACCGATTGGGATAAAACTTGGTATCTGGAGTTTTCATACGGTGTCCCGGAAGGGTTTTTGGAATTTGATATCTAACCCTAAATTTAAGGGTAGTTTACTAAAGGGAAAAAAGAAAAAAAAAAGATTTTCTTAAAATTTGCTCTAATTATTTTGATTAAATTGTAAATTTTGACATTGTTTATTACCATAAATAAGATGGCAACTCTCATTTTCTCAAGAATATTATTTTGAGGGTACTTTACATCAAGAAAATTTTCCAATTTTGATCATCTTTCCGCAACTATTTGAGATAGGAAATAACTTATAATTGTAAAGTTGTAATAATATTAAATATAAAAATGTTTTATTTGAAATAGATTTTTATAACACCAATAATTCCTGAGCTATAAGCAAATATATATATTCTTTATTAATTCAGGTCTTTGAAAATGAATTTGATTCTTATCTTCTTTGGTGGACAAAGATGTTTCTCTTTACTCATTTTTTTCTGTAACAGTGTTCCTAGTTCCTATTACCATATTATACATGGAGTAAGTAGCAGTGTAGTTATTTTATTTATGATCTTTGAGTATTTTTTCCACAACAATGCACAGGCCTATTATTTCGTTCCACGAATCTTAAAGAGTTTTTAGTAAATGTTTATTTTAAGATAGAAGCTGGAGAAAGTCTGTTCGCTGCCCCACACCATTTGTTTTTAGTTATACCTGGGACTGATGTGCTGCCAATAATTATTGCATTAGACACAGTTCTAGCTTGTCGTAACACGTTTGGTCGTAGAGGCTAGTTAGGTCGTAAGAGGGGGAACATTTATAATATATAGAGCGGTCGTGGGATCTATATAAAGTGAGAGAGGAGAGAAAAAAGGGTAGTAAAGTTGTAGTCTTAACATAATCCCGAAGATGAAACTGAAGCCTTACTGCGCCAAGAGCCGATCTAATCGGCTCCGTCTTTTACCGTTCAAAATGCCATGATCCGCTATGATCGGCTTTCCAAATTTGCAATAATTCAGACGTCACCCGATAGGTAGGGTAGTATTTTATCACTAGAACGATGACATTACTCTCTGTTTTATAACAGTACACGTAACCTGATTCGGTGGCCACGCGGTCTAAGGCATCACTCTCGTGTTAGATTTGAATGCCGATGACAGGGAGATTGGGGTTCGAATCCTGGTCGGATGGACTGAGGTGGGTTTTTACGAAGTTCTTTTCCACTCTACCTCCACGAAAATTCGGGTACACTTCCTCTGAATTCATTCTTCCTCATCCCTAACTGATTAGCCTAATTAATACTTATATGTATAACCTGAATAGGTAAACATGTAGTAAGACGAGGTGATAAATAAAACAATATACGCAGTCTGACATTTAGCTCAGTCGGTAGCGTGTTTTTATGCTGAGATAAAGGTCCCGGGTTTAGTTCCCGATATAGACGAAAACTTTATCATTGGTTAAATGTGGGTTTACCCTTTCACAGTGATGAATTAACGGCTGGGGGCTGGATATTGTGTCTGCTATAGATTTAAGTTAGTTTATAAGTCGTGTGCTTATATTATCAGTCGGTTCGGAAAGTGCACGTTAATACCTCAAATAAATGAAAAATGGAAAACGGTATAGCTATGCAGATACAAAATTATGGAACGTTCTGAAGAATCACTTTTTAAATAACAGTTCAAGATGACTTTTACTGTACAACTTTTCATAGATGATTAAATATCTGGGTCATTCCTACCACACAAAACTTTAAACAGACCTATAAATCTTCGCAATCCGGTATAGGTGTTGCACTTGATGAAATGTACTATTTAATTGATGAATAATCAAGGAACTTTCCCACTATAAGAACCATGTCTACGTTCAAAGAAAGTTTATCTATGAGTGATGACAGTTTGTATACCTGACCGAAGGTGATGAAAATCCGACACGTCCAATAGAGAGCTTTACTACGTATTATGCCACTGGTTGGCATGGAAACTTGAGTCTGGTGGATCCTTTGTGTGTTTGTCTCAGACACCAGGATGAGAATAGTTGGTCTAGCAATCTAGCTTCTTGTTGTAGGTATGTGTGCGTGTGTGTGTGTGTGTCCGCTATATGTACGAAACTGGTTTGATTACCCAAGACACGTAACTCAAAACACCATGTCTGTCCAAACTTGTAAGAAATTTCTGTTTCCAAAGGTTTGAGGGGTATACTTATTACTAAGTAAACATAGCATGCTTAACAATTTCCCCCTGCTATAGACGTGACGTCATGTTTGAGAACTTAACAGGTTGGACCTTAAGCTGTGCATCAGAGGGATGCATAAATTAAATTACAAAAATTAGAATCCAAGTGTATAATTCCGTAAGGATTTTAAAATTCAGTTGAAAATTGTGGGATTTGTGAAATTCGTAGGATGGTTGTAAATGGCTCATCTTAGCATATATCTTAAGAGCAGCAGGGACCGGGGTAAAATAAAAGTTTAACTACAACTTGAATTAATTGCCTAAATTGCTCCTTTAATTTTGCCCTTATAAAAGACGTGACGTCAGAACCTTATCACTCTACGCCTGGACTTGGTTGGACCCAAGCCATTTATATTTATATTATTTTCTAAGTTCCTTCCTACCAACATTTACTATATGTTTCTAATTTACTAATAAATTAAATCCAATGTTCCCCCGCCCAAAAAAAATTGTTAAGAGTTGAGATAGACATAAGGAGTTGGATAAGGGGGCGTTTTTAAGGCTTTCATCGTGGTGTAAAGAGGAAAAATATACATTTTGATTAGAATTAAACATTAAAAGATCAATATATTTGGAAATGTAGTCATTAATTTGAAAAATGACACCTGTAAACGGGACTGAAACCTGGACCATTGGATTAGTACGCCCAAGTTTTCACCACTGAACTATCTAGAAGCTGTCCCGTGCCCAGGGTCATAGAAAGATAATATATTTTGACGAGTAGACCTTTAACTAGAAAGTCGATTGAGGCCTAGTTCTATTTAACCTTTTCCAATACATTTTTTTTAAAATAAATTTTAAGACGGTAATCTGCAGCCATCGCTGTAGCAATCCATTCGTTTACTAGTTATTTAATTCTTTCATCCTTGGATAATCCTCCGACCATTGTGGCTTGCTGGGAGAAAACCAGGTTTAATACTATAATAATCGTAAATTATCATTTGAAATTTGATGTCTTACACTCCTATGGTTTATCAGATTTACAACGTAGCCATAACATCAGTTTACAGACTTAACCTTACTACTCTCTACTTGGTTTAATTTGTTTATAACAGTGTACACTCATTTTCCCATGAAGATACCAGTTTTACTTTGACCGATTACAGTATGACCCTACCTTATACTCTGCACCATAGTGAAAGGCGTCAAGGTAAGCTTGATACCTTTTGGGGTAAACGGAGTGTATGCACTGCTAGGGTTGCACAAATATTGATAAAACTTGCTGCATATTTTATGAGTGGTAAATATCAATAAAATTAAAGCAATAATTTGGGATGGGTACATTAATGCACATTTCTCATTAATCTTTCTTGTTAAACATACAATTATTATTATTATTATTACTATATTCTCTGTATTACGACAGGTCTATTCCTTTTATCGGTGAACTTAGACCGTCAATGTACCCTGTCCTCTGTGTCTCCTCCTTCAGCTCCCAACATTTTCTTCTTTCCTTCAAGTCATTCATTATTTGAATCCTCCTTCTTTCTAAGTCCCTCTTTCCCTCAACCTTTCCTTATATGAATTCATGCAGTTCCTCCTAAGGATGTGTCCGATCCAGTTCGCTTTGTACCTATGAATCACATCTAAAAGGGTTCTCTTCCCACTCACTCTTCTAAGGAATTCTTCTTTTGTCACCCTGTCTGTCCAACTGATCTTCTCAAGTCTTCTCCAAAACCACATTTCATAGTTTTCCAAGTATTTATTTTCCATCGTTCTGAGTGTTCAAGTTTCTACTCTGTGCTTAGCCTAATATATTCTTCTTTATTGAAGTTTTTTTATTTCCTTCTTTCTTCAATTTTCTGAAAAAATTTCTGTTGCTACCCAGAGCTATCGTGCGGTCCTCTTCCCTTTTTCAACATTGTCGTTCAACACATTGTCTTGTTTTAATGCTGAAGAGTAAAGTTTTATTTGATGACAGTTCTTAGTTGATCCCTCCCTATGAACTTATTTATGTTCCCAGTTTATTTTTGTGTTTTTATTTTTATCTTTAATTTTAAAACTGCACATGTGAAATTATTTTTAGTGTTTCTAATTTGAATAAATGCTATTGGTAAATACAAAAATTAGCCCACTCATAAAATATTAGTGTCATATAATAGGGTGGGTCGGAAACAATTAGACGATCTATGTTGAGGAAGGTGATGGACAACGTTCTGAGGTTTACCTGACGTCCGGTAGAGCTCACCTGAGAGACATTATCTTCAAAAAAAGTAAAAAAGTGTAATATGTAGTTTGATTCTATTTAGCTAGTGAATATTTACTTTTCAATTAAAGTGTTGATTTTCAAGCTACAAATCGTCTAATTGTTTCAGTCCCACCCTGTACGATATTTTAAATTAATTACTGAGGTAAAGAATGTTAACTGTATCATTTAATTAATTTTAATCATATATTTTAAAAGTGCTAAAACTATTATCCATCCATGCGCCACCAACACTTTACAAGAGCATCCAATTAAAATAAGATGCTAAAACACGTTCAACTTGTTGAAATTAGTACGTTAGTTGTTGATTTATATTGTTTTTAAACTTAAAAATAATCCGCTTCAGTGGTCGAACGGTCTAAGGCGTAACTCTCGTGTTTGTCTCATCTGCTGATGGTGAGGATATTGGTGTTCGAATCCAGGTCGAGTCTGCTGATGGTTTTTTTAATCTTTAATGGTTTCCCACTCTTCTTCGACACAAATGCGGGTATATTACCTCTAAAATTCCTCCTCCCTTATACCTACCTCATTAGAGTAATTATCATACATACGTATAGCCTGAACAGGTAGTAATATGTGGTTATAAAAAAACAAAATACTTTTTAGACAAAGGCACTGTGATAAACATATAATCAGTGCAAGTAACATTTCACCTTCTTGTAAATAAACAGAATCGTGTGTAACCCACATAGGTGGGCGCTAGTACTAAATGCCGGGCTCTCCTTGTATGGTTTTCTGGTTAAGGGAAGGTCAGGGTTTCGAATCCTGACTAAAAATATTGAGATTGGTTCTGCTTAAATGGTTTCCCATTTTACCTCCAAACAAATGTGGACACATTTTCTCAAAACTATACTTTCTTCATTCTTATCTTAATAGCGCATCTAAAATAGGAATAGATCATATGGGTAGTAAAATGTGGTGGAAAAAAAATTGATAGAATGTATCACAAAAAACTGATTTTGGGATCTTGTCATCACGTGACATATTGACTCGGCTTTTTGTTTTAAAAAAAAAGGCCCAGTTAGAATTCGTTTTGTTTGAAATGATTAAAGTGAGATTTAAAGAAAAGTGAGTTAAGGTAATTTTTTTTGCAATTTTTTTCTATTAAAGACCCATCTTGAAGTTATTTAAGGTGTTTTAAGACATAAATAAAGTTTGTAATTGGAATTATTTGTCTAGGACTCCAATAGTCCACTGACCTAGGCATTGATTAGAAATACTTAAAATACTTGCTCATGTACTAAAATTTGGTATCGTGTTCAAAACATCTTTTACCAAACATTTTCATTAAGAATCATTTGTGAGTTTCACAACTGGAGGAAAAGTTTTTTTCCAGGGAAACCAGGAATAATGCTTGAATTTTATTCAAGACTTGGAGTGACCACATTGCAAATATTCAAGAAATATTTAGATAACTATACGTAAGAAAAATCAAATTAAAAACACATCTACTGAAGCAATATTCTATTTACTGTATTCATTTTATTTTTATATAAAAACTACAAAAATATTCGCCTTCGTTCGCATTTTATTCCATTCCACCTTAAAAACTATGATGAAATGTGTAATGTAATGTAAGAAGAAAATACGAGCGTATGGGTAAACGGATGTAGACTAAGCTAATAATGCATCTACACTTAATTAACCTAATTAACTTTAATTACATTCATGTGATAATTTGATCCATTAAGTACATCGAGCTGGTCGAACCGTATCAGATTAATTCATAACTTAATAATACCTCTTAACCTTCCATTAGTAGAGGCTGTCTAATACCTTTATGGTGAAAACGTCCAACCACATAAAAATAGTTAGTTCCGACATGGGTAAATGGGATCGAACCAATAATACCACGCCCTCGAAGCGGATTTTTAAGGGAAACGCCTAGTGAGAAGATTAAATCTAAGTTCATCCCAAGTTGTGTCAAAGGTTTGTGATTTTTGAAAGTGTGTATTGGTTTGTTATTTTTTCAGCATTGTCTAACCAAAGGCTAAAATGACAGTCTAAAATCCATATTGAAAACAAAACCTATTTGAACCAAGTAAACCTAAGTTTTCGCGGATATATTTCCAGCAAAGTTATGTTCATTGTAATTTTAAAATTACTAATTTATATCATTTCAATAAATGTCTTCTTAATAATGATATTCATTTATTAAATACATATCTGAAATTTAAAACCGAATGTTTAAAAACTTAATCAAAAAGTATTGAAATCTAATCAGTGTTAGTGATTACATCTGACAACATATTGTTTAAAACATAAATGTTACTTTTTTTTTCTTCTAAAATTGCTGTTGTAATCCTAAATAATATTTCAAAATATGTTTCATCCATTTTTTTAAGTGAGGTTTTAATTTCAAAATGTCAACTTTTCCTCTGAAAACTCTGCCATGTAATATCAGCGGTTTGTCCAAAGAAACATAACTATATTAAACATATATATGGAAAAAGGCCCCACCCTTTCCCTGTCACAGCTATTATTCCAACACGGGTATTTATGATACCGTGTCACACAATGCCGCCACCGACAACTTTTTCAAACAAAAGCGAGTGGGAAAATGTTTCAATTTTTTGTTGGTGAGGTCGTGCTTGACATATGTATTTTCGTCCTTACGTCTTGTCTATGTCTGTGTTCATCTTGTCATATGTTATTCGCGTTTGGTTGTTGAAGTCAACCCAAAAATATAGCTGGGATTTTTTAATTTCTCAAATAAATTTTTATTAAATTATTTACTCTAAGCTTTACTCTACTATTCATTTATGTATATACTTAAAAAATAAAGAATTATAAGATAAATTTGCTCATTTGAATCTTCATATGTTGAAAGAGTATCAGTCACGATTATTTTGGCCATTCTTAGATTTTTAACATTTCTGATATTAGATTGGATAGGTGTACATATTAGCTTTGTTTTTAAAATGACATCTATTTCTCGCGAATGTTCCATGCAATTAAATATTAGAGCTATTATTAAAAGGGTATGGGTCGTTGGCTGAGGATTTAACGCACTCGTGGACTGATGCCCTTAAAACAAAGAACAGTGGCAATGTAGATTTTTTTTTTTACTGTACTGTTCATTCATCTAACTTGTTACAAGAAGGATACAAGTTTTATTTATGATAAAAGTTTTGTTTACTTTGGATTAATAAAAGGCTAAAAAGTGTTCGGAGGGACTATTTTAAATTTTACACGGCTATTTTAAAGCAGGTGCCTGAAATATTTTCAGGATCTTGTCTTTTCTAAGGACACTGTTCAAGTAAAAAAAAAAATCTTATTTAGATATCTATCTGATTTAAGAGATTTAAATAATTTAGGGAAAAAAATATCAAAATTTGTAATCTATAAGTAAGGGGAATAGTTTTCTGACTTGCAACATAGATTTTGGGACTAGTAATATAATCTTTTGAAAGTACGACTGGGTGTTTAGTCTCAGTGATATAATAAAGCTTGTATTATTATTAGCACCACGTCTTACTACCCGTTCGGATTACACGCACGTATAAAGCTTGTAGAAAAATTTATTACAAAGGGGGTAAAATAATTTAGTATTCTGAGCTTTAAGACCGACTACAAACAAATTACATTAAGAAACGATAAATTGGTTGGGGTAGGAAAGATTTATGTATGGAATCACAAGTTTTTAAAATTTTATTTAAAGTGGGATGGAAGAAGACGTGATAAAAAAACAGTGTTTTAGCAGTTTTTATGGCAAAAAAAATTGTTTTTGCCAAAATGAATCAAATATTGCTCCAATACAAACATAAGAGTTTAATTTTCTTCACATGGTGATATCAACAGTTGTTGAATATCTTTCAAGAGCATTGTGGCATTAGATGAAAAACTATTTTAAAGAAGAAAAAGAGTTTTCATTGAATTCCAGGACACAATTAACAGATATTCAACAACTGTACATCTCAACATGTGAAGAAAATTAAACTGTATGTTTCTACTGGAGAGTTTTTTTGATTTATTTTGACGATTTTTTTAATTAAAAAACTGCACATTACCCGTTTCGGTGGCTGCATGGTCTAAGGCGCTTCTTTCGCAGTAGACTAGACTGCCGATGACGGGGAGGTCGAGGTTCAAATCTCGGCCGGGTGTACTGAGGGTGTTTTTCCGAAACGGGTTTACACTCTCCCTCCACGTGAATGTGGGTACACGTCCTCTAAATATAGCCCTCCTAATCCTTAAAACAGTTAGAGTAATTAGTACATTCAAGCGTATAACCCGAATGGGTAGTAAGAAGCAGTGCTTACAAAACAACTGCAAAATTACTTCTCTTAACTCGTGTCCCCAACACTTACACCTTAAACTTTCTCTATTGCACAATCTGGCTTCTTTCTCCTTCATCCGGCCTCTCTCTCTGTCCTGATCTAGTTTTGATCAGGTATGCAACATGTGTGTGGACTCTGTTCCCGATAAACCATGTGCTATTCGGCGGCCGGCTCGGGTCGAAGGCCGTTAACTACATTTCATCCAGAACATTATTCACGATATATATAGATTGACCACCACCCCATGGTAGGTACAGTCCGATTTTCATAGGAAGGGCCTAATCTGACATCTAGAAAAGCCACTATAGTTACTTTCACGTAACCCGATTCGGTGGCTGCATGGTATAAGGCGTCCCTCTCGTGTGAGACTGGTCTGCTGATGACAAGGATATCGGGGATCGAATCCCGGTCGGGTCTACTGAGTTTTTTTCCTAAATGGTTTCCCAGTCTCCTTCCACGCAAATGCTGGTAGATTACCTATTAAAATAATTCCTTCCCCAACCCTACTTCATTAGAGTAATTATCAAATATGCATGCAACCTGAACAAATGCTAAAAAAATACGTATATTAATATGTCAAGTCAACTATTTTCATCTGTAATTATTATTTATAAATATCAGGCTATATTACATATATAATAACACTAACGATATTGTAAAATGTTATCAATTTAGGTCGTAAAAATAAGTTTTTATTTTATAAAAGGCCCTTTCTATGATCATTGGACTATATCTGACAGTCAGAAAAGTCGCTAGCTCTATTTACATATAATTTTACGTCAAATTAAATGTTCTGTAACTGCCACTTTTGATTAGTAGTAATTTTACTGATAACAAAACTATTATAAATAATAACGATAGAGCTAAATTTTGACCAGTGTTGACATGAAAAATTAAATGTTAACTCAAGAGCCAGCCAGCTTGCTTGGCTCTGAAACGAGAGGTTTAGTTAGTACACAAACAACTCCTATCCTAGCCAGATGCAATAATTTCAGTTTATTTTTATTCCAAAATTTTATTATACTCCGAATTTAATACGATTTAGCCTGTTCTTTCGCTCATTCTTAGATAGTGTATTTAATAATATTATTGTTAATCTTATCGAATTAAAGAACTAAAACACAAACATTTATCTGAAAATTCCCCTTCCTTTTGATCCACACACTCTACCTTCATATATTAAATGTACTAATAATACAATTATAAGTACTTCTTCAACTCACCACTTCAGCTAATACTGAAACATAATTTCAGTGGTATTTGGGAATGTATGTTAAGGGTCCCTCTAATGCGTGCTGGTGACCTGGTGGTCTAGAGGTAAGGTGTCAGACTTCTGTGCCGAGGGTCCAGGGCTCAATCCTCGGTCCCGGCACAGATTTATCTGATTGCCAAACCCTTCCTTCACCTCTGACAAGACGTGTATTAATCACAACTTGTGAATGTGAGGAATGCCAGGCCTACCACCGTGGTTCGGATCTCACGTTAAACTGTAGGTCCTCCATTTCATCTCACAATCACCCTACCATTACAAATTAACGTAAGTGCGTGTAACCCGAACGGATAGTAAGACGCGGTGATGATGATAATAATAATAATAATAATAATAATAATAATAATAATAATAATAATAATAATGTGTGCTGGGGATGGTTCTTAATAAATTATTTTCCGCTCTCACTTTACGAAATTTTGGATGCATTTTCTCTGAAATTTACCTACTTAGTTATCACTCCAAAAGTTTAATTAGTTGCGGATAGCCTAGCCATAGACGGGCAGTAAAGCAACGATGGAAGTAAAACACACTCCATTAAAAAAAAATTGAATCCTATCTATGTTGAGTGGATATAGTAGTGCCTAAACATTTGGTCGACGTTCATATTGCGTATATACCCATTACTATTTGTAAATGCCAACACGATTTGTTGGCTCCTCTATTTTCTTGGTACCATTGCAATATCGTCACTTGATATCGCACTCTCTTGTTTTCTTCGTGTACTGCAACCTTCTTCACTCTAATGGCAAGATAATTGCATAAGTTCCGGGCGCTAGCCATCATCTCTACAGTGTCGCACTTGGAAGCGCTAGGACACCACTATTTGTTCCACATTACAACACCCTAGTAATAACTATTGGAAAACAATGGATCGTTCTGGATGATTGTCCTGGACTTGAAGTGTTTCTGTTGGAAACAAGGGGTGAATTCTAAGGAAGGGTGAGAGGGTGGAAGCAGGATAATGTAGCTATACCCCATCTATGGTAGGAGTGTAGGTGAGTGACAGGTAGTAGATGGTTGTTTATTGCAAACATTGACTGAAAGTAACTAATGTAAACCTATTCGGAAATAATAATTATTTTATTAGTAATATATTTTACCAATCACTAATGTCAAACGGTGAAGTGCTTGCCTAAGGAACAGATGTTCGTGAGTTCAAACACAGACTGGGGTTGACGGATTTTACTCGAGCGATAAAATTCAGTAGCGCAACTTTCTTCGGATGGGAAGCAAAGCCGTCGGTCTCATGTCGATTGTGGCTTGTAAGAGAACCCTGGGAGGTGCGTGAAATTATCTTTCCAAGCAAAATTGGGACGCCCTTTCTTTCTAGCTCATAGAAATTCTCTTTTGCTGATAATCAGTCTGTTTAAAAGGTTCACGTTAAAAACCATTAACAAATAAAATAAATATTTTGAAATTTAAAAACGACCAGTTTCATTGTTTTTTGGTGTGTTAGGCATAAAACCGAACTATGGTGTTATTTCTGGTTTGAGAGTTGCCTGATCTTTTATCTAATTTACTGGTAAATCGGCCGTGAAACCGAATCTTAACATAGCAGCTGTTATTTTAACTAATTCAAGTACGACAATAAAAGGGGGAAGAGTTTTATCACATTATCCGCACCAGTGGGCATGCGATGTGGATTGGATGTAAAAATCACCCTTGTTTGCCGGTGACGAGGAAATCGGTGTTATAATCCCGGCTGGGTGACCTAACAGTGTTTTTTTTTTTTTTACAAAATGGTTCCTGATTATTCTTTCATGCCAATGCGAATACATTTACTCTAAATCATGCCTTCATCATCCCTGTTACATTGGCCTAATTAATATATGTCGGGGGGGAGAGGGGTTGTAACAAAATTAATTTAAGCGCCTAGCACTAAACAATGGCTGAGGATAATGGAAATGGGGTGTGCTGTGTACAGTCGAGGGGTCTATTTTTTGTTTTCATTGACTCAATACTAATCAAGTCTCACATAAAAAAAATCAGATTTTTCAATTATCATTATTATTAGAACCGGGCTGATCAGCAATTTTGCCGATTAGGCTGATGCTGATCATTTGTTGTCGACTAAGCCGATCACCGATGCCGATAATTTGATTAGTTTTCAATTTTATGCTGTCTATTAGAAGTTTGTTTTAATCAAGTCTAAATAAAAGTTTTAAAGTTGTTTAAAATATATTTTATTTTATTGTTAGGACAACTAGCTCTGTCATTTAAAACAATCATAATCATAAATGACAAATTTAAATATAATTTTCAGTAGAATTAATAAGGGCACACAAAGTTCTGTACACAAGGAGAATACTTATATTTTGTGTTTAGATGAAAGAGAGACTTGGGCATGTGTTAATTAAAATTGGGTTTCACATTTATGGTTACATTTTTATAGACTTTCTGTAATTATTTGTCTAAATGAAAACCTGCTCAAGAGTGTAGAAAAAAGATCCTGACAAATGTTATTGTTACATCCAAATTAATTAACTTCACATACGGTACATTCACTGTTGGTTGGAATTTAAATTGTTGGTTTAAATACCAATATCTTGATCTTGTTTGGATGGAGTGAGCTTCTTTTTGTATAACTGACCAATCTAGCTATGTTGAAGAGTCTCTGATGCCAATGACCCAGTGGGCGAGATAAGGTGCAGTATTTGCTCGCCATCTGTTTTAATTTTTCATTGAAAACGCAAAATAGAAGTTGTGTTTACATTCGAGGGAGTGTACTAAGTTTAAATTTTTGTTTTCAAATTTGTATTTTATGTCTATGACTTAAGAATTTAAAAAAATATATCCACAGATTTAGAATAATCGGCATATATGATCGGTGATACAAGCGTCGATAATCGGATCTTCCGATTGTGCTATAATCGGCCGATAATCGGATTGATGATCAACATTGGCCCAATTCTAATTATTATCCTACTTTTTTTATATGAATAGTCCCTCCTGCAGGGAAGCCACATTGAATCATAGAAGGAACGTGTTTTTGTTTCCAGCTACCCCATCTACAGTAGGATATGTGGTGATAGCTAATGTAAGGTTTTTTATTGCAAACATTGCCTGAAAGTGACTATTAATAAATAGTGAGTGATTGGAAAAATAGTATTTTAAGAAAATAAGAATTATTTCAGATAAACCGAATTGGTAGAAAGACGCTTTGCTAAAAAAAATCCTTTTAGGTTGACAGTTTTTTCCCCTCATTTATTTGAGGTATTTAACGTGCACTTTCTGAACGGACTGATTATATCAGCCAAGAGAATTTCAATGAGCGAAAGCGAAGGGGCCTACCAATTTTGCTGGGAAAAGTAATTTCCCATACCGTCCAGGCTTTTTTTTTACATGAAACAATTGATATGGGACCTACAGCTTTACTTCCCCTCCGAAGAATGTTGTGCTATGGATTTTTATCGCTAAGAAAAAATAGTACTAAGAAATTTCGTCATTGATGAGCCAACATTTTAATATTATTTTTAAAATGTAGCTCTGCAACATGTGATACAAAATTTATGAGCTTACAGGTTTTACCATTTAGGACCATAAAAGGTATGAATCAAATATGGAAGAACTTAATTTAGTCAGTAATAAATTAAATACACCCATATCAAAACTGGATGAAACACATTAATAGAATTTATAGAAACAAGTTCCCCAAAAAATTCTCAATTAATTGTCATTGCCTATGGGTCGTCAAATGAAGAGATAAATTAATTTTTTTCGAGACCATAATAGGCCATAAGTTTTGAAACCTATATGAGAGGAGAAAATAACATATATTTAACATATATAATTACGTGTAAGAAACCTGCTTTGGTGGCCGAATGGTATAAGGCATCACTTTCGTGTTAGACTAGACTGCCGATGACAGTTGTACTGAGACTGATTTTTATAAAATTGTTTTCCACTCTTCTTACACGCAAATGTGGGTACACTTCCTCTTAATATAATCTTCATAATCTCTAGAAACCATTAGCCTAGTTAAAGTTAAAAAAATAAGCGTGTAACCCGAACGTGTAGTAAAACGCGGTGCTAAAAAAATATATTTTCAGTGGGTGGAGGTGAATATAGTTCCAAGAGAAGCAGCTTGCATTAATGTCCCGAAGCAAATTATTCCCTATTCATCTCTACTCTATTAAAATTAAATCGTTAAATGCCCTTATGATGCACATATAAATCAATTAAAATAACTCCTGTTGGCTACGAATACAGGCAACCCGTCTCTATTTAATTAACAGTTTGATTCTCTCAAAGGCTACCTGAGGTCCTCAATTGATTTTTGTTTCGAATCACTGGTAGATGCGGAAATATTAATGAAATCATTAATAAACTTACTCTTTCCCACTACCTTGACAGCATGGTGAATTACCATGTTGCCATTAAAGTAAAACATGATTTCTGGGTACAGACTAATTTGTTTCTCTCTCAAGTTTCTATTGATAACTCATGATGATGTCAACATCAAAGACTTTCTACTCACAAAGTGAAATCTGTCTACTGGTCATCAGGTATGGTAGTGTTCAAAATATTACTCCCCTCATGGCACTTGTTTGAATTAGCATTCATTTAAACAGATATATGAATAGTGAATTATTATTATTATTATTTATATAAAAAAAATTGGGAAATTAAATTTTATTACATCCCATGAAAGTTTTAACACTTTCCTCTTTATTTTCAGACCGTTAACGTGATATATTTTACCAAAGGTTTTAGTATTTAATTTTCAGACCGTAATTTATAAATAAAGGTGATACATTATACTAAAGGTTTTAGTAATTTTTTAACTAATATAAGAAGGAACGCTATTATTATAATTTAGTATTTTTAGGAACCTAGTATTACACAGATAACGTAGCGGACTCGTAACTTGTAGGCAGAAGTTTGATTATGGACTTAAGCTCACTGTTTTCTTAAAATTGATAATTTCAATAATATATCCTCCTAAATTTATAATGGGGTATACATATTCTTAAAAAATTCACTCCCCCTCTAACCCCATTTTCCTTACGTTAAATAGATTAAATTTGTTATTGAATACTATATTAATTTATAGTATATTAAGGCCTTAGTCGATCTGCTTATTAAATACTTTAAGTGCTTCGCCTACTTGAAGTAAAACGTATTCACAATGCACTTATTCTTATGAGTGGTTGAAAATAATTTTAAAAAATCCTTAAATATCTTAAAATGTTGTTAAGCACTATTAAATACAACGCAATTAATTTGAGTTAGTCTGAACCTGTTTATATTATTATCATATTATCATAATTGAGATATTTCATTTAACACGTCCTTGAAAATAAGTTGATTTACAATTTCATACTTTAAAATAACAATTAGATTATATTACTTAAAATGTAAGGTTTTTGCTGCTGTAGTGATATGTTAGTGTCTTTCTTTTTCATTTTGGAACTAATCTTAATTTTAAAAAGCAAAAATACTGAATAACGCGGGGTTTCTAAACGTCCGCAATGTCTCTCAGTGCTTAGTAGACGTTCCCCTTAATTTTTCGCAATATACTTGGAAGTCGAAATATGGATAAGAACTAACATTGAAATTAGTTTATTATTACTTATAATTATTTATTTACACAAATAAAATCCTTACATCCACTTCGGTGGTCGAATGGTCTAAGGCACTACTCTCGCAATAGACAGGACTGCCAATGACGGGAAGATCGGGGTTCGAATCTCGGTCGTATGTACTGAGAGTAGTTTTTTTATTAATTTTTTTTCCACTTTCCCTCAACGCAAATGTGTGTACATTTCCATAATATGCAACCTTTCTCCTTCCTAATACATTAGCGTAATTAGTACATATGTGAATAGACCGGATGGGTAGTATGATGCGGTGACAAAAAATCAAAAACAGTCCTGACAATAAATAATGGAATTCATTTTCCCAATCACAATTGCTTTCCACATAAATTATAGCTTTTGTCATGAATCAGAACGGCGTCATTATCGAATATCCATGTTATAGACTATATAGAATCTCAAGCTGAGTTGGTAGCTTGTCTTCCATCTGAGCTAAGCGTCCCGGGTTTGATTTCTAGCACGGCCGAATAAAGAATCATCAATGAAATGTGAGTTCCCCCCCTCTACAATGATAAATTAACGGCCGGGTGGTGGGTGTTGTGTTGGTTCTATATTTAAGTTATATTATAAGTCGTGTACTGATATAATCGCCTGGTTCAGAAAGTGCATGTTAATTATCTAAAAAAAAAAGAACATTAAATTAAGTGGGTTTAACGTACGTACTTTCTCTATCTCTTACATGCACAAAATTAAATTAATTTTCTCTTGAGATTTCTTTGTTTTGTTAAATGGTGGCAGCAGCATATAATATATTATATGAAAATCACTAGCTAAGGATTACTTTTTTTTAAATTGATTACAGCACGTTTAGTTTTATCAAAGGGTAAAATAAATGCTTTATTCCTAAAACATGTTAGCTTTCATGTTTTGTTTCGTAATATCAACAGAGCACGAGCTATATAAGTTTACACTCGAAAAATTCTGTATTCCCATTTTAAAAAAAATTAGTCATCTTTGTCTCAAACGGGTGGTACTGGACCCAGTGTGCTATTGTGATCAAGTACGTATACATTGAAATTTATATAAATGGAATGTAGAATAAAATAATTAACCATCGAATAAAAGAAGTAAAGGTTGTTTTACAAACAAAGAGTTTAAATCAATTCATGCCGTGTGCGAAAATAGAAAGGTTTGCAAGAGTAACCAATCATTTTTATTAATGTTTTCGGGACGATTTCCGATGTCGGTATGTTTAATATTTTTATTGAAAAAAATATATACAGTCTAATTTTCATAGAAAGTGTTGTTTATAAAAATCAACTTTTTTGTGGCCAACATTGATAACATTTTACTATATTAATAGTGTTATTTTATAGGTATTGATAATATATATCAAAAGTGAACGCTGCAGATATCATTACTTGGCGTATGAATACCTGAAAGTAGCTATAGTATCTTCTTTAGCTCTTTTCCTATGAACATTGATCTGTTATTCCTGAGTGAGCTTTTGTAAGTATTTATTTTTAAAATTGTAGTTTTATGTTTTAGAACTATAGATAGTTTATAATACATCCATTCCTTCATCTCTGACAAGATGTGTATTAATCACAACTTGTGAATGTGTGGAATGCCAGGCCTCCACAGTGGTTCGGATTCCACGTTAAACTGTAGGTCCTCCATTTCTTCTCACAATCACCCTACCATTACACATTAGCGTAAGTGCGTATAACCCGAACGGGTAGTAATACGCGGTGCTAATAATAATAATAATAATAATAATAATAATAATAATAATAATAATAATAAAATACATTCAGTACTGTTTCTGCCTGTGACCTGGGTCGGTTTATTATTTAAGCCATATATTTTCCACTACCGGCTGGCTAGGCCTGTCGTAGCTTCTTATGCCTTTTAATATAACTTAATACTAGAACAGACACAACAATCAGTCCTCCGGCCGTTAATTCATCACTCTGAAAGGATAAGCCCACATTTAACCAATGATAAATTTTTCGGCCACACCGGGAATAGCACCCAGGACCCTAAGATCAGTAGACAGACACACTACCTACTGAGCTAAGGTGTCGTACAGATAGTTTATAATATTTAAATAAATATTGTTTGAATGTAGCATATACATTAAATTATGGCACGATAATATAGGGATAAGGTAGTTTAAATGAAAGCCATAGATGATCAAAGTTCGTTGAGATGTATTATTTTATCCAAGTATTTTTCTAATCTGTTCATTTCTTTATCAATTCGTGTCACGATTTCAACCTGTTTTAATGATTTGGAACCTTAATAGTAAAATGTCATGTGCGTGGTAAGTTGACTACAGCACTCCTGGTGGCATAACTTGGAGAGAAACGTGCATTATGAAAGAAAGGTCATTTAATACATTTTAAAGTGTATGTTAGTGCTAGTTAATAAAAAAAATACTATATCAAGTTGAAGTTTTGAAAAGGTCTGGAAAAGTAAGTGCTGTATTTGGATGCAATAATTATGAAATGTAGAAAATATATCTATTTTTATTTCAGTTTTTATGAATGAGGGAATGTTATGAATGAGATGGTATTCGTTTTCATAATAACCTTGATTTTGAATTTTAGGTTTATATTTCCTTTGCCAATAAAAATACAAAATTTAAAGTAAAATTTATCATGTTTTTCATATGAAAAATAAAACTAAGGACTTAGTTAATATTTTAAAAAATGGCATGATTCTTTTATTTGTGATGCATTATAAAAGGTGAAACATTTAATTTATAATACAATTTAATTTTTAATTTTGTTTTTATTTAACACCGCGTATTATTATTTGTTCGGGTTATACGCTTAAGTACTAATTACGCTAATGGATTAGGAATTGTGAAGGTTGAATTTAGAAGAAATGAACCCGCATATGCATGAAGGGAGAGTGGAAAACCATTTCAGAAAAACCACCCCTAGTTCATCCGACCGAGACTCGAACCTCGATCTCCCCGTCCTCTGCAGTCTAACTCAACACGACTAGCGCGTTAGCCAACTACGCCACCGAGGCGAGTTATTATTTAATTAAAATATGGTAAGAATAGGTAGTTTTAAAATAAATATTTAGTAAGCTATTGAAGCGGGGGGGTGGCAACTTATTTATATAAAACACCCTCATCACACCCAAGGGAGATTCGAACTTTGTGATCACAATGTGTGTTCAATGTTGAATATCATTATCTAGTTAACAAAGTTGATCTGTCATAGTCAGCATTGAATAATTGTCAGTATTTCAGAAAAGTAGGAGAATGAATACAAATAAATAATTGATAAGACTATTACAAGCATCATTAATAATTATTTACCTACACTGGTAGTTGAGCTATATTCTAAGGCATCAATATACTGTATTAATAAACTCGACTATCGAGGAGGCTGAGATTTGAATCTCAGAGGCAATCCCACTTAACAGGGATTTGAACCATAATATTCCCGTCCCCGGCAGTAAAGTCTATTGTGGGAGTAACGCCTTAGACAAGAGGTAGGCAACCTACGGCACGCGTGCCAAGAGTGGCCACGCGGAACGATTTTCAATGGCACGCTGAGTGATTTGAATGAAAATAATATGAAACCACTTTTATCTAAAACCATTGATGTGAGTAATAATTTTAATGCCGTGTTTTACGTTTCAATGATTCAATCGTCACGTTTCAAAATTTTTCAAAATAATGTCTTCAGAACTTAATTTTTGCAAAACACATTTACAGCTTTTGTATTCGTTCCCATTCATCCGATTTATATTAAAATATTAAATATTCAAGAAACAGTATTTATTTAATGTATTCGATTTAGAAACATGTTGTTACATTTACATTTTACAGGCTCAACCTAAATTTGTTTTAATATTTGTAATAATTAACTAGTATGAAAATATAAACGATTTGGGTGGACTTAAAGTTGGTTGGCACGCTGAGCGATTTTGAAATATTTCTTCGGCACAACACTATCTACTAAAAGGTTACCTTAGACCATTCAACCATTGATGTGGGTTAGATCGTTATTAAATATACTTTCAAACGGACTAATGAGAGATTTTACCATCGTGTTAAAATAGTGTCAATTTATTTATTGTCTTTATTTTGCTATTAATAGATTTCAAACAATTTTTTTTTAAACTGTGGTGGCCAACCGGTCTAATGTATTAAACTGGAATTGTCACCCATGTTTGAGGGTGGAGTCAGAGCCTGGAACCCAGCTAGTTAAATCCTCATGTGAGAAAACACCCTTAAGTGATTTTAACTGCATCTATATTCTCCCCACGTTTATGAGGATACACTTCTTTTAAGATTAGCCTTCTCATCCCCAACTTTTTTTTAATAATTAATCATCTTTGTGTCCATACAAGGTCGATACCATTAATCTTCTCCTTCCAGCAACTTTCTTTTACGTAATGTTTACCATGAATTACTGTTCTATTTGACACATAAATCTGTAGGTTTTTATCATACCCGAAACGCTTTAAAAAATCAATAAATTCCCTCTACTCTTAAGGATGATATGTCACGAAGTTTCTGTTTACCACGTATTCTTAAGAACAAACAAGTGTTTAATAGCAGCACGATCCAGGATACATTCCATCATATCTGCCGTACACGAAGCTTAATATAAATTCCGCGCCAAGACTGAGAATGTAGACGGTTGTAAATTTAGTCCCCCTCTGTCCCCTCCCACGCCCACTCTTCCCCTTCCACACCCCTTCCTCCCCCGCACACATATAACCCTCCTCTCCATTTGTCTGTATGTTCAAACATACAATGGATGCATGTGTGTGTCCCCAAGAAAAACAGTTTTAAGGATTCAAGAGGTAGAGTGACATAACATATATTCGAAAAGTTTTTTTAGCACCGTGTCCGTTTGGGTTTTTTGCCTCTGTATTAATCACACTAATGTGTTAAGGAAGGTTTTATTGAATAGTAAATATACCCGCATTTGCTTGGAGAGAGAGAGAGAGAGAGTGGAAAAGATCATTCTCAGTGCATCCGACTGGGATCGAACCCCGATCTCCCATTCTTCGGCAGTCTAGTTTAACACGAGCGCCTTAGACCACACGACCACCGAAGTGGGATAACTCAAAAATATTTAGAAAGTGAAGCGATATATTTTAACAAGGACTCCCACTGAACTGATTTTTTTTTAAATATTTAATTGAAGGCCTATACAGATAAGGTATGCAACCGAAATGCCAAATCTCCAAAATACTCATAGGGAATGCCATCATTTCAGAAAACGACAATTACTTTCGACAGAAATGTCTTGAGTTTACCAAAGTGATTAGAAAAAAATTACTTTCAAGATAATCTTATCAAAGCTTACAAATTTTGGTAATGAGGCCGCAATCTATAGAAAATTTATTTAGTCAAAGAAAGCGTGGATGCTATTATGACAGGGATTCCAATGTAAAAAAAAAAAAAAAAAA
>CABFWB010000188.1:112804-158758 GCA_902151455.1 Timema bartmani
AATGGTAGGGTGATTGTGAGATGAAATGGAGGACCTACAGTTTAACGTGGAATCCGAACCACGGTGGAGGCCTGGCATTCCTCACATTCACAAGTTGTGATTAATACACGTCTTGTCAGAGGTGAAGGAAGGGTTTGGCAATCAGATAAATCTGTGCCGGGACCGAGGATTGAACCCCGGACCCTCAGCACAGAAGTCTGACACCTTACCCCTAGACCACCAGGTCACCAAGATTTTAACAAAAATCACAAAACGTCTGGGCTTAGCTACAAACTCGTGTGATTTATACAAGCAGTCTTGGTACGATTCATAGTTATTAATCATATTAATTTTATTTTAATTATGTAGCATGTATACAAAAAATTGAAATAAGGGTCCCGGGTTTGATACCCTAAATAACCTAAAAATGTATAGTTTGGGAAATATCTGTTTCCCCTTTCAGAGTGATGACTTAACGGCCGGGGGCTGGATTTAGTGTCTTTCTCTTAGTTATAAGTAATGTGCTGATAAAATCAATATATTCCGAAAATGCACGTAAAATACCTTAAAGTATATAACTTGCACTTCCTGAACTTACTGATTAAATAATAACTTAATCCTAAAACAAGCACACACACAACAAAAAGTCTCTTTTCCGTTAATTTATCAATGTAAAAAAGGCAAGCCTCAATTCCACCAATTATAAAATGTTTCTGCCATGGCTGGAATTGATACCGAGGCTCCCAGCTAAATATGCAGATGCGTTACTGACTGAGTTGAGCCGCCTGACACCCACTTCGTTGGCAGCAGGGCCTAACTCTCTGAGGCGTCACTTTCATGTTAGACTAGTCTGCTGACGACGGGAATATCAAGGATCGATTCCCGTTTAGATGTACTGAGGTTTTTTCTAAAATGGTTTTCCACACACACTCTCCACGCAAATGTGGGTACATAACCTCTAAATTCAACCTTACTCATCCTTAAACCATTAGCGTAATTAGTAAATAGGCGTATACCCCCGATAGTAAGACGTTTTAAAAAGAAAAAAAAAGCTGCCTTATCAGTAGTAGTTGTCAATTGTAGTGTTCCTCCTCTGACAGGAAGGGCAAAAGCATGGCGAGGTACCTTATTGTGGATTCATACGCTCACCGAAAAACTAGCACAGAACAGAAACGTAGTCACGTGACGAGCTCTAAGCCAATCACAAGATTTCCGACTCATCGGCGCTAGCTGTTTTCTCTAAAGTTCAACTCATCTCTACTTCGTCAGCTATGCCTGAGATGTTCGGCACAGGGAGAACCAATCAAATCTCAAATTATTGCGCACGTGGTTTTGACAACGCATGCGCTCTACAGCCAGAAGCTTCATTGGCCTTTGGTGAGGAGATTTTGAAATAACCCGCTGACGTAAAGCGTGTGTACCGAGCGTTATAATATGAAAACATCCACCGGGAGAGTGATCTAAAGTATATGTTTATCCACTAGAAAATAGGTTGGTAATCAGCTGTTTTAAGTTAACGTTATTATTATTATTAGCACCGCGTCTTACTACCCGTTCGGGTTATACGCACTTACGTTAATGTGAAATGGTAGGGTGATTGTGAGATGAAATGGAGGACCTACAGTTTAACGTGGAATCCGAACCACGGTGGAGGCCTGGCATTCCTCACATTCACAAGTTGTGATTAATACACGTCTTGTCAGAGGTGAAGGAAGGGTTTGGCAATCAGATAAATCTGTGCCGGGACCGAGGATTGAACCCCGGACCCTCAGCACAGAAGTCTGACACCTTACCCCTAGACCACCAGGTCACCTATTATTATTATTAGCACCGCGTCTTACTACCCGTTCGGGTTATACGCACTTACGCTAATGTGCAATGGTAGGGTGATTGTGAGATGAAATGGAGGACCTACAGTTTAACGTGGAATCCGAACCACGGTGGAGGCCTGGCATTCCTCACATTCACAAGTTGTGATTAATACACATCTTGTCAGAAGTGAAGGAAGGGTTTGGCAATCAGACAAATCTGTGCCGGAACAGAGGATTGAACCCCGGACCCTCAGCACAGAAGTCTGACACCTTACCCCTAAACCACCAGGTCACCTAAGTTAACGTTGAAATGCATCATGGGTCAACATACAGTGTGTGAATCGCTGCGCCACTGAGGTAGTAGATTCTGCTTTCTATTTTCGGCGAACGTGTGAATCAAGCATTAGTATGAATTTTACTCTCTCCGGGCTTCCTACGTCACCTCCAAGGAGAATTCTGCTGAATTGCTTTAAAATGCAACGCCCTTCTTCCGTTTCTTTATGGTTTTTTTTTATCTGAAAAACTCAAATAAATCCGTTTTATAGCTTTATTACGATACCCTTACCGATCTACACTGATTACGACGTTTTAACGATGTTTCCTCCCTCCCTTTCTTTCTATAGTCGCCTTATAAACATAAAATATATAGTTTACTATTACTCCTTCACACTGCTAATATTTTCGTATTCACTATATCCTGATTTTAGAGGAATCAAATAATCACCCACTCAGTTTATTCAGCCATCAGTCCATCAGGTAATAGGGTTGACTGATCGCGGCTCTTAATTACCGTCCCGCCATACAAATATCGCGGATCAAACTGAATTCTCGAGAGCTATAGTAAACCTCACTGTTTCTATAATCTCTTAACAGCTCTAATGGACCAACTTAGCAACCATCGATTATTCGTCAGACACAAATCTGTAAATTACAGTAATTAGATGTACGCGGTAATCGGATTATATTTGAGTGTAACAATCCCAAGGATTGTGGTAAGAAGAACCTAAAAAAACAAAATTTATTTTTGTGTTGTCAAAATTGATAACCTTTTACTTTATAATTAGTATAATTTCATAGGTATTAATATTATTTATCAAAAGTGACAGTTAACCGCTTCGGTGGCCGTGTGTTCTGACGCGCTAATCTTGAAGTAGACTAGACTTCCGATGGACGTATATTTCCAGGTTCGAACCTCGGTATGGTGTACTGAGGGTAGTTTTTTCAAAATGGGTTTCCACGCTCTCTCCACGCAAATGCGAGAATACTTCCTATAAATATTACCTTCCCAATCCTTTAAACCATTGGCGTAGTTAGTATATAAGATTATAATCCGGCCGGGTAGTAAGACGCAGTGCTAAAATAAGCTACAATTTTATATCACGTGAATTTACCTACACATATGTATGAAAATGTATTAAATACCTTTCGCAA
Organism: Timema bartmani; assembly: GCA_902151455.1. Classification (NCBI taxonomy): domain Eukaryota; kingdom Metazoa; phylum Arthropoda; class Insecta; order Phasmatodea; family Timematidae; genus Timema; species Timema bartmani. Next base: position 116,026 of record CABFWB010000188.1, read on the forward strand.
CCACCAAAAAAGTCCCTTATATTTGAATCTGACTGTACAAAACAAAACCTAAACAAAACGTATGAGCCAATAATGGACCGTGACTATTAACATCTAATTAAATAATCACGTATTGAACAAAGGATTGTCACCGTTAGTAATAATATGCTACAATAATTAACAAAGAAGATCATATAAATAATAACTATAGCTATAATTATAGTACCAACAGTAATATATATAATAAATATTATTAAAAAAGGTTAAAAGTCATAATACAGACAAATATAAATACAAAAAGTGACTTAAAACACAATTTAATTTGTGTTATTTTCTTATTATATTGATTAATCCAATCTTTTAAATTTTTAGCACTGCATCTTACTACCCGTTCTGAGTTATTCGCTTATGTACTAACTACACAAATTGTTTTAGGGATAAAAATACTATGTTTATATAAAGTGTACTCGCATTTGCTTGGAGAGAGAGAGCGTGAAAAACCATTTAGGAAAAACAGCCCTCAGTACACCCGACTGAGATTCGAACCTCGATCTTCCTGTTATCGGCAGTCTAGTCTACTGTGAGAGTAGCGCGTTAGACCATGCGGCCACCGAAGCGGGGAATCCGAATATTATTATGCTAATATTAATGATACTGATGCCTCTTTATGTCTTAGTATTTGAACTTTAACAGGGGGTACAACATTTTTTCGGGCCCCCTTCAATTTTCCATTAATCCTGATTACATTTTTTTAAATTAATTCTATCTGAAAAAGAGGAAAGAAATAAGACGTAAAAGATATTTAATTTATATAATACCTCTTATAATAATTTATTAATAGTACTATTAGTGGAAATGTGGTTGCTAGTCTTCAATATATGCAAACATTTTCTGAGATCCCAGGAAATTCTCAGGCCCCTTTTAGATCCCCGGGCCTGGGTACGATGTACCCCCCTGGACACCCCTCTCGTAGGGCCTTATGGTAGATTCCTGGCATTTATACCAGTATATATCGGTATTATTAAATGTAGATATCCTGAACGGGTAGTAAGACGCGATAATAAAAAAAAGGTGAAAAAATCAAACAAACTCATACATTAAATTGTGAAATTCTGAAAATATCAATTTTGGTAAATTAATATTATAATCTCAATCTTTTTAGTATCGATTTGAAATGTTTTGATTTAGATTTTTACACGAGCTTGCGTTTTGTTTTATTTCTTTGAAGAAATTTCAATCTTCAATTCAATTCCACTGCATTGCAAAACTTCATTTTAAATTCTAAGGTGGGACGGATGGAAACGAGCTGTGGCCAATATTTTTTAATATCTTATAAGATATTTTTTGACATATAAGATATATTATTCTTCCAGTAAAAGTTTGGTTTAATTTACTACACATATTCAACAGTTCTTGGACACTAGCCATGGGAATCTTAGAATTTGGTGATAGCATTTCTCTTAACCTAAGGAGTTTCTCATCAAATAACAGTATGATAATAAAATATATTCATTAACTTGTTTTATTACTGTGTGTAGAAAATTAAACTAAACATGTCCACTATGGCACTATTTAATTTCTTTTGGCGCAAGGCTTTTTTATTTTTCAAAACTAAATTTAAAATAAATCGCAAAAAGACTGTTCTTAGCAAGTTCCCTTCCACCCCACTTTATTAGTAGTAATAAAATTTGACACACTATCTATAATATGTTTTCTTTACATTTTTGTTCATCAGAACTAAGTTCTTTATTTAGGGTACTTGACAAGTACTTTCTGAACCGACTTATTATATCAGTTCATGACTTATAAACTAACTTATATCTAGAACTGACACAACACCCAACCCCCGGCCATAAATTCACCATTGTGAACGAGGGAAACTAGATTTCACAAATGACAGATTTTTTGACCATGTCGAGAATTGAACTTTGGGTCCTTAACTCAGTAGGCAGACATCCTACTGAGCTAAGATGTCGGGCCACAACTAATTGAGTTAAGTTATATTGTGCGCTTGATTGATGTAAATACTGCCTCTGTGATCTAGTGCTTAGAGTGGCTGGTTACAGATCCAGAAGTCTCGGGTTCGATCCAAGGTGCTTCCGTTGTTGTTTTTTGCGAAGCAGTGGCTCTAGAATGGGATCAAACTCGGCCTCGTGAGGACAAATGAGCAGCTACTTGAATGAAGAAGATATCGGCTCTGGTCTAGAAAACTGAGATTAACAGTCTGAGGGTTTGTTGTACTGATCAGATTACACTATATATCCTCAGAAGTTGGCAATTTCTTCGACAACAGACGGCGGCCGGTTGGTTCGTATGGCTTGATTGTGAGCTAACGCCATGCAGATTGATGTAAAGCTTTTTTTTAGTTTAAAATAAAAATTCTATATAAGAAATAAGGGAAAGAGGATTTTAGGAAGAAGGAAGATTCAAATAATAGATGACTTGAAGGAAAAAAGAAAATTCTGGGAGCCAAAGGAGGAGGCATTGGAGGTCACAGTTTCAAAAAAAGAAAAAAGGAATGTACCTGTCGTAAGACAGAACACCTAATAGTAATAAGAATAAGAAATATACTGCCCCTAAAAATATGGTCCTCAACCATCCAGAAAATGTCTGCTACTTACGATTCATTCCACTACTTACCCTGAGTGGAGTGGGAGGTCATTTCCGAGTTAATGGTTCGGGGGAATAAAGTTATTCCTGGGGTGTGTTTGGTTTATTGTTGGCAACTGTCACGCGGGTACTTCACGCGGATACTTCACGGCTGCCCTAAGCAGCGCCCAAACTTGGTTTGCGGTGTTACGGTTTATGTAGACCATCTGTGCTTTAATAGTTGGAATGATCGAGTCTGGTATCGAAGTTGGAAAGCTATATATCCTTGCTCTTTCTCAAGAGTTTATGGTTAAGTATAAGTTAGAATAGCTTAGAAGTGATAATGTTACTTAGTTTTTTTTAAAATTATTACTAGAACCACGTTTTAATACCCTTTCGTGCTATACCGCATAGTTGACTAATCGCGCTAAAGTGTTAGGGATTATGAAAGGTTGAATTTATAGGACGTTTACCCCATTTGCATTGATGGAAAATAATTTTGGGAAAAACACCGAATGGGATTTGAGCTCCAATATCCCCGTCATAATCATTCCAGTATAGTGTGAAAGTGAAGCCTTAGACCATGCGGAACCAAAGTGGGTGTCACTTAGTGGAATGATTTTACAAAAAAATATTAAATGCCTTACAGTTAAGATATTTTTTTAAAATGTTAATTTTCTATAGTCAGGTGTTCTATTTAACTTTAAAATTTATTTGGGATATTTAACTAGCATTTTCTTAACCGACTGATTACATCAACACACGCCTTATAAACTAACTTAATTATAGGACAGACACAACAACCAGTCCCACGGCAATAAATTCTTCACTGTGGAGTGGTAAAGACCAAATTTGAATTTTTTATTCTTCTATACTGGTAATCGAACACGGGACTATAAGCTCAATAGGTGTACATGCTAGTGACTGAACTATGGCATCGGATGTATTTATGTAGTAACAATATTTAATGACATTAAAATATTATTCATCTCATTCCTCTCAGTATACATCGTTATTTTGGTAATTACCTCATACAAGCTTTTGAAATTAATATATGTTAAGGAGTATGTGTCATTCACAAACATAAGTCAAATTACATGGCATCGACGTAAGTACAAGCCTGGGTAGCTCAGTGGTAGTCTGAAACCTTAGTTTCAGTAGCGGATCTAAGTACTGAGTGGGAAAACCTATATATGATTGAATTCCCGACATGACAAAAAATAATTATTGGAGAATTTCTGCCGGAGTGGCAGGGTGAAGTGTATATTTTAGTTAGTTTGTAAGTCTGGTGCTGATAGTCATTTGGTGATGTGCAAAGTCAAAGTCCTGGGTTTTACTCCCACGTCAAGTTGCTATTTAAAAAAAATATAATACATATGTATTAAATATTAGTTTGGTTGATTACGGTTATAGCCGTATCTAGGTATAATATTCTTTAAATTGAAAAATGACACATGGACACGAGAATCGAACCCTGAACCTTTGGCTTTGTACGCCAATGCTCTATCCACTAAACTATTCAGGAATCGTCCCTTGCCCAGGGTCATTCTTCACTCATATTTTAAAGTAGAAGTAATATATAACGTTTAGCTGTTAGTTTAGTGATTGTAAATATTAAAATATTTTTGGAATCTCAGTTATCTCAATGCATTCTTATCATGAAAATAATATCTCGTTAATACATCGAATGTGTTGAAATTTGTAAACGTTGATTTTCATCGCCCAATGTCAGTGATAATTTTACTAAAAGTGTTTGGATAATCAAGTAAAACCGTATTAATCAATCATTAAATTCATCTTTATTTTAAATGAAAAACAGATTTAATTCAATTATTACTGGAGTTTAGGAATTATTTATGTTGAAATGTTTATTTAATAATGTCAATGTATGTGCTTTTTGTATTATCATTTAATTTATTATTAAATATTACGTTATTTAATGGTTTTAATTACCGTATTCATGTTAAAATAATGCTATATAGAAGTTAAAAAATATGTTTGATGCCTTAATTAAATTCATTAAAAACAAAATTATACGTCAATTTTGTATAGGAATATTGATTGCATGGTTAAATCAATTATGTTAGTTTGGAAGTTAAATCAATTATGTTAGATTTATCCTAATTGGGTACTATAAATTGACATTTTCATGGTGATTGCTGTAAACTTAATCTAAGACGTACTGTAGTATAGGCTTCTTTTCCTAATGCACAGTTGTCAGTTGAAGTGCATATTAACATACAGAGTTTGATACCAATGTTTGGTTAGTTGGTTTACAGTTCCTTTATTATATACATATATATATATATATATACACATTGATATGTAATAAAAGGACGTGGTTGTATTAGCAAGTTGAGTTTTCAAATGAAACAAATAATTACCAATCACTCTTTAGATATCCAGGATCTAGTGATCTTAGACAGTCTCCAACCTTTCTAGGACGGTGCAATGTCGATTGGGTTAATTTAATTAAATAATTTAAATTTCTCATTATTTTCAGAGTATCCCTTTTAAGCTCTCTAAATAAAATTTCTATTTTAACGACAAAGACATTTAATTGGCTCTGACGCTATTCTTTTTGCTAAAATCCACTTAGCCATTTTTAAGACGTTGTTGCCGCCTTATTTCTTTATTTTGTTTTACTTGAAGATTGTGTGCTTTAACAGCATTCTTCTATATTGTAGAACTGTATATATTTTGAAAACTCATTTGCGTGATATTTTAAGGGATAATCAAAGTATTGAAGGCTGCTTATATTTTGTATTTTTTAGTATATATAAACATATACTATATATTATTTTTTACCACCATTGGTGGGAACGTGGCTAGATGTCAGGATCATCTAGTCTGGTTTTATGGCAATGGCAGGTCGGGAATCAAATCCCGGCCGGATGCGATGAGAGTGAATTTTCCTAAATGAATCTCTCCACCCAAATCTCAATAGGCCTATATTTATCTAAATTCTACTTCTCTCCTCACTACAAAATTAAAAGGCATAGCCTACATCACGGAAGGTTAGTAAAACATGGTGGAAAACGTCATTATTTGTTCGTTATAAGAATATTTCACAAATCATTTGAACTCAATCAACCCTAAACGCGTTAATCAGACGTGTTTTTATAGTTATTAAGTTAAGGATCCTTTTTATTAAATACTTATTTAAGATGTAGGAATGAGGTAGGTAGATTATAATTAGTGTACCCGCATTAGTTTAGAGATGCGATTAGCGTGATGGGAAGGAGTTGGAAGTCNCTCGTTGGGGGCTCCACCCCAAACCCCCAGTGAGTTTTCTTTGCAAGTGGATGTAAACTAATGTAATTCCAGCATTGTTTCGAAATTAAAAATGTGTGGAAAATGTGCAAAATTTACCTAAAATAAAAAAATCTAGCTCTATCTAAGGTATAACCGATGTAGATACAACAAAAAGTAATATGACCAAACTTGTGGAACTCGCCAAATCCGTGGTTGCTGGTGCAAACAGTTTTTTGATAGGTCTTACCGTTTAGCCACAAGAGATCTTCAAAGAAAGGTCCGCACCGACTTTAAAGTTGCTCCGCCGTTTTGAATTTTTTCCGGGGGCTAAAAATATTTTTTTTAACTTTTTGGAATTTTGCCGTCGGTTACAGGTTAGAAGCTATAAGTTTGACAAGTTTCAAGTTTCTAGCTCATCTGGAAGTGGGTAGACATTTAGGTCAGTGTGTGAGGGAGTCAGCCATGTGGCTTTATGGTCGTATAATATATACACGATTTCTATGGACGTCCCATCTTGTTACAAAGATCCCCGTCTTCAACTAGAGTAAACCTATTTCAAGAAGGTGTTTTTCTTTTTAAAACTAGTCACATTCTCATTACTCTGCCATAATTTTATCAAGGTTCACATCAACTCGCTAATCCAGCCATCTTCTATATTAATAAAATGAAGAGTTTGTTTGTCTACCTGTCGTGAGTATTGTGTGATATATACCACACGTGTAAGGCTCAAATTTTAAAATTAATAGCCCATTTACACCACGAATCTGGAACTTTAATTTTTTGATTAGATTTTATTAAATTTATTAAAAACTGGGTCATACATAACAAAAAAAAAAAGAAGACATTTTTAGGGTGTTTGAAAACAAGGTGGTCAGGAAGAAATTTGCTCTAAAAATAGATGAAGCTATTAGTGAGTGGAGTGGGCTGCATAATGATGATCTACATACCTTGTACTCATCACAAGACATTGTTAATATAATCAAGTCTCGTAGATTACGGTGGGCAGGACATGAAGCGTGAATGGAAGATTCTAGAACCTTGTTCAGGGTATTAACTAGCAAACCCAATGGGAAGAGACAATTAGGAGGACCTAGACGAATATGGGAGGGTAGCATTAGAATATAGCCGAAAGAGATAGGGTATAATGAGGTGGACTGGATAAAACTAGCTCAAGATGTGGTGCACTTTTGTAAGCGTGGCAATGAACTTTCGAGTTCTTAATGCCATAAAGTAGGTAAGTATTAAAAATAGGGCCGGAAGAAATAAAATGAAGATATTATTTTCTCTCTGTAGAGAAGCAAAGAAAAGCGTCGCTTGCCAGCTACCTCTGCTAATATGATATAATATAATATACTACAATAGTATTTTCAGTGTATATAACTGATTCTGATTCATTAATGTTTGACTTTTGTCTAGATGAAATAAATGGCAGATTTGCTTGAGGGGAATTACTGCAACATTATGATTCTTTTGTTCCTGGAAAGGGGGGTGGGGGGTCCACTAAAAAATTCTAGGGTTAGTTATGTTGAGATAATGTGGGGGGAAGGGTAATTGACCTATTTCATGAGCTACAAACTCCACTTCTGACAGTTCTGTTATTTAAGCTGCTCTTTTCTTAGGGTGATTCCTCGAATAGGTTCTTACAGGTGATAGCAAACATGTTTGCCTCATTTTTTCGAACCAACCCCACTTCCTCAGTTTACTCCAAGAAACATCCTTTATTTTTCAACACCAGATGAATGTATGAGGAAAGAAGTACAGTATTTGAAATATTGACAGAGCTAATTTTACAATCATTGGAAGTTTTACAAGGTGTATCTTGAAGGTGAATGTTAAAATATTCATTAACTACCATTTGGTTGATGACATATACAATTTAAACTGAAGCAAGAGTAAAAATCTTAAATATTAAGTTTTTATATCTATTTGTGAACCCTCAACAAATCCTAGGGGGGTCCGGTTAATCCCATAAGGGAATTCGAATCCCCAGGACCTCTATTCTTCTACGTCCTTGGTTGTTTGGACATGAGTTTTTTTATTTTTTTAATTTTTTTTTACGTTTTGATTCTGATCAGAGCACAACAATTAATGTACGATTCGTTTCAAGTGGACAGTACCGAACTTGAGGAAAGACTATTAGTTGAACTTGACGAAGAGGAGGAGATTATAGTCGCTATTAGTATGTTATTTGCACTGGAACACACGAGAGAGTTGATACATCCCATAAATGCCAAGGGGGGTGAATTTGGTGAATTTAATACTTTATGGCCTGAACTTTTGAAAGCTAAATAGCGTTTCAAAATTTATGGATGTCAAGGGTGTCAATAAAGGAATTTTTCTACCCTTGAATATCTAACAAAAAATAAATAAAAATTAATCGAGCTCATCCCCATGAGTAATCACAGATAGAATTACATTTCTCTCACTAAAAAAAAATAGTTATACACTTTTTATTGAGGTGTATCACGTAGTTGTGATTGCGTTAAGACGCGTTATGATTTCCCAGATTAACAAACCTGTGAATTTATTATCCTCAAGGAAATAACGCTCGTATCCAAGCACAGATCCAGTCTGCTACAAAACTTACCTATCAACATAAAAGACTAACCAAATAGATGGACAGTCAAAAAAAAAAAAAGAAGACGGGAGCCAAAAATATAAATAATTTTATGTATTTTTATCACAAACGGACACGGTATTCTTGTTATTCAGAGTTTCTATGTGCAGTATGCTTTTAGTTACTCACTCGCAAGAAAAGTCAATCAGACCTACATATTATATATTAATCCTCCTTCCCGCTTCCCCTTTTCCTCATCCCATCGCTTTTAAGTTATTTTTTTATGATGAGTACTGACACCGACAAAAACAACACTGTAAGTTCGCAGAATATTAAATATGTGAATCCTTTACCCTCTTTCTGACCAAAGCATGCTAGGTGAGAAGTGGCGGCCTTTCACTCTCACAGTACATCAATTAAAATGAGTAAGCAAGGGACTAAACTGAATATTTATATTTTTTTATTCCCTTGAAATTTCTACCAGCCTAAAAATTTACTTTGTCTTTGCCTAAATTTGCATCTGGGTGCACTGGGGAAAGTTAAGTTTTACTAAATACATTTTTATTTGTGTAACTATTTGCTACCCACTTCGGTGGCCGCGTGGTCTAACGCGCTATCCTCACAGTAGACTAGACTGCCGATGATGGGGAGATCGAGGTTCGAAACTTGGTCGGGTGTACTGAGGGTGGTTTAAAAAAATTAATACTCTCCCTCCACGCAAATACGAGTACACTTCTTCTAAATATAACCTTTCTATCACCCAAAACTAGTCCTGTGTGGGAATGACATTTTAACTACGGGAAATTTTTAGTCAGGAAATAATGATTTCCCCGCGGGAACGGGATGGGAAACTGGGAAAAAATTAAAAATAATTTTCTACTTTAGGATAATATATGATATTTTTCAGATTTGTAATTTTAGTCTAAACTTAGCTTTCCTAATCATTCCAATGAAAAAAATAAAAAATAATTTGATAGTTTCAATTGATTTTAAAAATGTAGTGGTAGATGTCAAAAATAGTTTGAATGGTCAGGTAAAGGGACAAAAACTCTGATTCGGCTACAGTAATTAGTATGAACAATAAATTGGCCTTCTGTCATCTCACAAAAAAAAACTAAGGGAAAAAATTATACACATTCAATATTTGTATATTAATTTATTTTTAAATTGTAATGTTTCCAAATAAAAACTCAATATTTGTCCAGCAAGTGTTGAATAAAATTTTTTATATAAAATAAATAAATAAAACTAGGTCTTATGGAACTATTATAGTTGTGTATTTTTAATCAAACAATTTTGTTATAAATATCAATAAATTATACAAATATATTTTAAAATTGACTAAAATAGTTCTTAAATAAAAAAACTCATGGCGTAAATTTTAGTAAATACTTAGAAAGTAAAATATTAAACTATTCAAACTAATTTGAATAAATATAATATTGAGCCACAAATTTGTCCATAAGAATAACAAAACGATTTCTCAACTGAGCCAGTTTGTTTGGTTACCTCTTAGGTTTTAGTTACTAAAGTTCTCACAAAAAGCGCTATTGGACTTTAAAAAAAATTAGTTTATCAAACTATTATTATCTATGACATAAAAACAAATGGATGCCATTACAAATAATAACATTTACGTAATAGACGTGTCTTAATAAAATTAAGGTGTTGAAGGTGTATTTCGTGCATAATTTGATATTTAAAAGCCACTTTCATCATTATTTTAAGCTAAAATATGTTTTACTGCCTTAATTCTATTCTGGGATATATATTCAATTTCCTTCAGTGTAGTTACCTTATTTAATGGCGCTCATTTGTTGTGTAAGGAGTTACAAACTATTTTTGTTTATATATTTAGCACCGCTTCTTACTACCCGTTCGGTTTATACGCTGAGTTACAAAATAAAAGCGACTGAAGTTTCGAGTGTCCATCTACTTAATGAAAGATAAGGTTAATTTAGATTTAGTAAATTAATAACATGTACAAAGAAAATTAAATATAAACGTGACTTTTATAGCCGGTCCTTAAATGTAAATTTTTTTTCTATTGTTTCCCGAAAAATCCCGGAAAATATTTTTTCCCGCCCGAATTTTGGGAACAACCGTTTTTCCGAATTTTTTTTCCAGAAGTGTGGGATCCTGCACAGCCCTATCCAAAACCAATAGCGTGATTAGTACACAGGCGTATATCCCGAACGGGTAGTAAGATGCGGTACTTGGAAAAATATTAATTTATTTTAATGAACTTTTATTTGGAAGTTGAAAATTTTATAAAAGATAAAAAGTCTGCCTGCATCGGTGATTGCATGTCTACACACTCTTAAAGAGTCCAGTGGTCTTAAACTCAAACCAGTCGAAAGGACATTTTCACACACTCGGGGTTCATCGCGGGCCACGGACATTATAAACATGTCTGCTTGAATATATTCCATACTTGTCTTACTACCCATCCGGACTATGCACATTTTAATTAGGCTAGTAGGTAAGGGATCATCAGATCAAACAGGATTAGTTGTGACGGGCATGTAGCCGGAATGAAGTCATGGACGGCATTCCTGGCACTCGAAGACCTCTGAGGCCAACCAGAACGAGATGGAGTGACGATGCTGGCCAGAGATCTCAAGGAACTTAGTTTTGGAGGTGGATTGGAGGGAGAAGGATCAGGGACAGAACGTGGTGGAGGCAAATTGTGCGACCGGCGCACGGTCTTCAAGGCCATTAATAAAAAATAAAATAAGTAGGTAAAGGGTGAGTAAGATTTGTTTCCTAATCAATGTAACCGCATTTGATTTAAGGGAATCTGTATACCCAGCCCTGACATCCCCGACACTGGAAAACCAGCGCATAAGAATCTGACGTTTAACTCACGTTCCCAACAATGTTAATTATATATGGCTATTTGATGATAATGTATTTAAATCATAATTGTATATTTACAATATTTAAAAACTTATATTCTCCCAGATGTGTTTGAGGATTAGTAAAATACTTGAAGCAGTATTCACTAAATTATGTAAATAAAAATTATCACAATCGAATATTTAAATTGACAAATAAATTAGCACACTTTCAAATGGTTCTTTGTGTTTATTTGTCATACAAAACTATGAACAAACTAAAATTAAACTACAATTGTGTGTGTGTATGACGGCAGGCCGGATAGTAATATAAAAGTATAACATACAAGCGGACAACTAAGATATGTCTCGTGGGCTATATGTGGCCCGCGAACCGCGATTTTGCGAACCCTTATCTATATCTACGCGTGACTCTTGTATTAGACTGGATTGCCAATGACGGAAAGATCGTAATTCAAATCATCGTCGGGTGTATTGAGGATATTTTTTTTTCCTAAATGGTTTTACACTCTCAATCCAAGTAAATGCGGATACGCTTCCTTTAAATTCACCTTTCCTCGTCTCAAACACGTTAGTATACGTATGCGTGTAACTCGAACGGTTAGTAAGATGCAGTACTATAAAAAATAATGTTTTCTAGATGTTGGATAAATCTCTTCCAATGGAAATTGAAATTCTTCTCTCACAGTCGTGGTGTGATATCTTTTTCCACCGTTTTACCGTCTCGAATCTCTTCAGCCGGAGGAAAGTATTGGTTCCCGATCGACTTCACTCCCGAGTGAGTACACCCATCACGCACGCTCCCGCAGGTGATGGGACGGAAACTAAATTCTCGCCGTTTCTGAAACGTCCCTTCCTCCAGCCTCGCCCAACCCCTTACAAGGGAAGTACAAGTCTTTTAGTTCATTTCAGGCTCCATTTGCATACTCTTCACGATTCTATCCAAACGACATTGTAAGAATCCGGTAAAATAAATAAATATGAGGCACCAAAATAACTCTACTTTTATAAGGTTTGTCGATCCATTCTGGCGAGCTTCAAGGACAGCCATTTTACTACTCTACATTTACCTTTTAGGCGGAAAGCATACGCATGTACTATTAATTGTAAAGGATGTTTCACTCGCTTTCGAACCCTGGATGCTTTTCACACACCAATTACGTCAGTTAGTTTGAAAGTTATAAGAGAAACCTAGGAACAGAAAGCGAACGAAACACCCTGTATAAGACTAGCGAAGATTGGGAGAGCGAAGTGATCTCTATAACGAACCCAAACCGGTTGGGATGATTCTCTACGTGTGATTTACTACTTTTGTTTTCACCTTCTCTGTCCGCAATCATGTGAGTGCACTTCCTCTAAAATATTATCACTGACCCTAAACCTTGGATAAAAAAAAGGGTAAAAACAAATACGTCGCAAGGTCTAGGACATAAGGCATATATTTTTTGGTGATGGGGAGAGTGAGGTTCGAATCTCGGTTGAGTTAATTGGAGGTGGTGTTTCATATGATCTTTCCAACTCCTCCGCAACACGCTAATCTCTTCTCTAAACTAATGTGGCTACATTAATTATACTCTACCTACCTCATTACTACATCTTAAATAAATCTTTAATAAAAATTATGAGAAAATTAATAACTATAAAAACATGTCTGATCAACGTATTTATTTTTTCAAAAAGAAAGGTTGATTGAGTGCAATTTATATATAAATATTCTTATAACGAAAAAATAATTACGTTTTCCACCTCGTTTTACTAACCGTACACGATATAGGCTATGCACTTTATTCATGCTAATTTTATAGGGAAGAGAGAGGTAGAATTTAGATAAATATAGGACTATTTGAATTTGGGTGGAGAGATTAGTCCAGGAATATTCACTCTCATCACACCCGACCGGGATTTGATTCCTTACATTCCAACAATATAAAACCAGACTAGATGATCCCAACATCTGAACACGTTCCCACCAATGGTGGTTAAAAATAATGTGTCATTACTTTATTACTACGCTTTGCTTTACTACATTTGTATAATATACAACTTAATAGCAAAATATTAAGATGGAAATATATGTTTTTACGTACATTTGAATTGATTTAAAAAACGTGGCATAATTATGCTAACACCTAAATTAATGTGTACTTGAAAAAATATTATTCCCTCTTAGATCCATGTGTATTATAATAATTTTCTCTTAACCGCTTCGGTGGCCGCATGGTCTCAAAAGCTTATCTCGAAGTTGACTGGACTGTCGATGTACGGGGAAATCGAGGTTCGAATCTCTGTTGGATGTATCGAGGGTGGTTTTCCTAAAATTGTTTTTCCACTTAACTTCACGAAAATGCGGGTACACTTACTATAAATATAACATTCCTCATCTCTAATACCATTAACGTAATTAGTACATAGCATAGTAGTGTATAACCCGAACGGATAGTAAGACGTTCTAATAAAAGAAACAAAAAAATTGGTTAAGGACAATGATTATAAAAACTATGTATAATATAATATATAGTATAATTGGTGTGTGTGTTTTTAAACTATTTGGTATGTGCCACTTCAAGAGATTACACTTACGAGAAAAATAAATAAAACTCTTTCCTTTTCCTCGGGTAACTCTGACGGTGGCACGATGGTTGACTTTTAAATCAAGAGATCAAAAGGAGTGCTCGGGAACGCTTTCAGGACGATGCTATATAACAATGGTATGATCAAAATCCCTACAATAATTGGAGAAAATTCGTAGAGTACCACATAGAACAGTATAAACAAAATGAACCACTGATTGAATAAATTGTACTTGGTGAAACTACAATAAATAAAACCATTTTATTATAACCTTCTGTGGGTTATTATGTCAATGTTTCCACATCCCAATCTTACCTATGGACGTCCGGGTAGATACATTTCTAAGATCATAACTTATATTATTATTATTCATTTAATTATATATTATATGTCCTTGATCTATATGCCATGGATATAATACAGGGGAATTAAATTCAAAGCTACATTTTATAAATTCTTTAATGTCATATATGTCAAAAGATAAAAATTGTTTGAACCGTATAAAACATAGGTTGTCTGGAAAATATTAAAATATATAATAAATTTAGTAGATGTTCCTTCTAAAATTTTTAATAGTTTAAATAATGGATTATGGAGATAGGTTTATATAAAATTTAAATTTGTCAGAAGGAATCATCATGGACATTACTGATGAGATCTAAGATATTGGTTGAAGATGTGTTTCTTCTTTGCAGTCAAAATATTGAATTTCACGCAGTAAAAACAGACACAGGTTGAGTACCAGGCTCGGGTGACCTGGTGGTCTAGGGGTAAGGTGTTGGACTTCTGTGCTAGAGGTCCGGGGTTCAATTCTCGGTCCCGGCACAGATTTATCTGATTGCCAAACCCTTCCTTCACCTCTGACAAGATGTGTATTAATCACAACTTGTGAATGTGAGGAATGCCAGGCCTCCACCGTGGTTCGGATTCCACTTTAAACTGTAGGTCCTCCATTTCATCTCACAATCGCCCTACCATTACACATTAGCGTAAGTGCGTATAACCCGAACGGGTAGTAAGACGCGGTGCTAATAATAATAATAATAATAATAATAATAATAGTACCAGGCTCATTTTAGTACTGGCTCACTTTAGATATATTTTATATTCACTTTACTATAAAAGGTACATAATTATAAATATTTTTGGCGAGGACAAACAACTATTTCGTCCTGAAAGTATCCAGACGTTAAAAAAAAGATCCTAATTTTATTCAAATAATGTTTCAAATATCTTCTTTTGGAACAAAATTTTAAAAACGTTATTTTCTCAAAGTCCAAGGAGAATATTAATACATCATAGCAAACGTAAAAGAGTTGGCCATGAATTAAGGATACATATAATATAAAATTTAATATAACATTAAAGTTGAAAATATTTAAAAACGAATATGAAAAGTAACAAAGCAAGAGCTAAAATCTTTACTTTTATCTGTCAAGATCAAACTCGCGCTAGTTTAGAAGTAAATAAATATTCTTTTCCCTAGAATCTTTGCGCAGGTTTCCTCTGTGTGTGTAGGATCAGCTCTGTCCAAATGAATATCCTCTGTGTGGAATCACTCTGTCCAAATACATATCTCACTTATTTTATTTTAATCCTGAACGAGACTCGCTCTTCACTTGTCCTTCACCTTGAGTAGCTATGGCCGACCACGAAAACGAAAAAGAACTCAACAGACGACCTCAAAGCATAAATATTAAATATGTCTAATAAAGAAGTAAATGTTCTCCCATATTTCAAAACTCGTTATATACAATTTAAACAGTGCTGGACGATATTGCCTCCGTCTATTGTGAATGAACTTAAAAGTGTATTTGACATGCACGGCAACATAGCGTGTTATTTCGCGGACGAACTTCTAAACACATTTTAACTCACCAAAATTAATAAATTATTGTAAAATACTTTTACAAATTAGAAAAACAAATGGAAAAGTATAGTAGTGTGACAAAAACACCGGAACTTACTGCTAAAACAAAAATTCCCATCGAAATCTATTTTTTTTTAAATATAAAGGTTAATGTGTATTCTGTTTATATTTAGAAATAAACATTTAATTTATAGCCCAAAAGGTAAAAAAATAGTTTACAAAAATGCTCGTAAAAATCCAAAATAAATACAAACAAATCATTAACTAGGATTTA
This sequence comes from Timema bartmani, assembly GCA_902151455.1. Classification (NCBI taxonomy): domain Eukaryota; kingdom Metazoa; phylum Arthropoda; class Insecta; order Phasmatodea; family Timematidae; genus Timema; species Timema bartmani. The sequence goes on from CABFWB010000188.1 coordinate 131,979, forward strand.
AACTTGAAAATAGCTTAGCATGGGTGTTCTTGTTTGCTTTTAAAGAGAATGTATGCCCTTGAAATAAAAAAGCAGCAAACATACACAAGTTACTACTACTTTCTATCAGAAGACAAGGTATAACCTTTGGAGATCCAGGGATTTGTCAATATTTTACTACTGAGAAAACAGATTACTGCTGGATTCAAAACATACGGATGTCAAGCTCATAATAAATATGGGGATAAAGATGTTTTATTGTTCAAAAACATCTTTTGTCTGTCTGACGTAGTCGATATTTGTCGTTATGTGTGCCACAAGCTACGTTATCAAATAAAGGGTTTATGGGGATTTGTTATTTTATATTGAGGCTTTAAGGCAGTTTTTCTCAAAGTGTGGTCCGCAGGATCCCAAGAAGTTTGGTCATAATAAGGAATTAAAGATTGTTGATCAAGTGTAAAACAAACATTTGGAATGCAAAAAATTAATTAATATGAAATATCTATAATTAGCGGTGTTTCTTTTCTCATTTGACACAAGTCACACAGAAAAAAAAGTCTATACCAACCTTAAGTAAACAAATTTGAAGAATTATTCATCAAAAACTACCATTTAAAATCTATTTCTTGTTGACCTTGGTTGTCTTGGAGTAAAGTGCTCGCCTCAGACCGATGCTTGTGGGTTCAAACCCAGCCGGGGACGATGGATTTTTCATGAGCGATAAGCATTCGTAGCACAACTTCCTTTGAAGGTGAAGTAAATCCGTTGGTCTCATGTCGATTTTGGCATGTGGAAGAACCCTGGAAGGTATGTGAAAATTTGTAGTCCCTTTTGTTAATCGAAATTCTTGTGTACTGATATAATAGTTCGGTTCAAAAAGTGCACGTTAAATACTTGAACTAAAATTATAAAAATTATATCTTAGTTTTTCAATGTAATTAAATTATTTGTTTGGGTCAAACATTTCATTTGATGGATTCATTTTGTTCTTGTATTTATAGTTGTAAAAAGGAATTTCCTGTAACTATTGTTTTTCCCTGTACAATTTTTACATCCCTCTCACCTTTACTCCCAGGGCCTCTTTGGCCACAAAGTGCACATATATTCCATTTAAAGGTCCTCCATCACCAAAACTTTGAGTAACACTGCTTGAAAAAGACTGCTTACTGGAGAGATAAGAGACGTTGTTGACGCTCGTAAATCCCGCGTTATTTGAAAAGGGATTTATTATTTGGAAATATGACTCACTCCAAAATTAAGCTTAAATTATCAACATGTTCTTATAAAACTAAAAACTTAACATTTTAAGGTTTGTAGGTTTTAAAAAAAAATGGTATAATGTTAGAATTAACACAATTTTTTTTAGTCATTTTCCAATCCTGAAGTTAAAATTAAGGTAAATGATAAGAAACATATATTTAGTTTTCCTCGAAAAAAGAGTATTATATTTTAGCGTGGTTACGACATAAGATAAATTAGGACTAGTTTAGTTGGTTCGATGCTTCAGAACTTTCGTTCTTTTTTTTTAAAAAAAAACTTTACTGTGAAGATAATACCATTTAAATAAAAAGCACCCTTAAGAAGCTCTGCAAAAAAATAAATATTTGATGTGAATGATTTTAAATATATACGATAGTGAAACATAAAAATAAAAATTTAGGCTGACAATATCCAGGTAATGTGAAAGTCTCTGTATCCATTACTGACAGCCACGGGTCGATGTCTGTCCGTAATTAATTTAAGGTTTTAGTTGCAGTAACTTGCATCAGTGAACGAGGTTTACCTCACAAAGTGTTCGGAAACCGTTGTCAAAGACAAAAGCCACCTTTCCAAAGCGTACCAAAGCAATGCCGCCCCAAGCGTGGTAGTAATTAAATCCCACCTTCCAGTGAATGCTGTTTGCACGAGCGACTCACTAGAGTTTAACTACGGTCAGTATGTCCCAGGTGAAAGTGGCCCCAAGTGTTAAATAAGGTCTGAAAATCCACAAAATTCAACTATACAATGGATTTCAGGAAATAGATTACCAACAGAGTGTTTGCTCAGGGTCGACCTTAACAAACGTGGGGGCCTTGGATAGACTTAGTTTACGGGGTACCCAATACTTAATTTTGTTTTAATGTTATTACAGTAGTTTGCACCTATATACCAATTCTCATCCGCATAAATTATCAGGAAATGCCCTAAAAGGTGTGTAGGCCTACATGTAATAATTAATGCTAGAAGCAGTGGTTTTAAATGCTTAAAAGTTAATTTCACCCTAACAATTCGTTCTATTTATTCCCCCAAAAACTTTATCTGAATAGAGATACAAAAACAACTGTGTTAATTTTGAATTAAATCGGTTAATGCGTTCAAAGAGAATCGTGAGACATATCAGTCACAAACACACAAATAAATGCAAATAGGTGAAGTTAAAAGGAGAAGAATTCGTGTCACTCGTTCGATAAATCAAATTACATGATTATATTTTTATTTGCTTTTACATTCTGACAGTATTTTCTAGATCGCCCATGCAGAGAGCATATACAGGGTGTTCGGAAACTCAACGCCCAAATTGCAAATATAGCTTGTTTGAACCAAAAGTAGTACAAAATACATCTACACTTACATCCGGCAAACTATGCTAATGCCATTACATCGTGTTCAAAGTTTTAGCATAAAACGCCGGGAGAGCAAAGCTGTTCAAGCATACGTGTACAACAGGTTGCATAAGAGTTAGGCGCGCGCAAGGAAAATTTTTATATCACATGTTGAATAAACTTAAACTCTTGTGTTTAAATAGAAGCAATATTTGATTTATTTTGACAAAAAAAATTATATATAAAAACTACAAATACTTGTACTACAAAAACCAGTATTTTCTCGCGTTCTCTACATCGCCACCCTTAATCGGCATAAATCGGGGCTAGGTCACTTTAGTCTAATTAAGCGGCTGCCCCAATTAAGCGATATTTTAACCAATGAGCTGATAAACCCATTCTAATAGAGAAAAAATAGGAATGAATAACATAAAAGGAATGTGGCATTTAAAAACACGACACTGTATTTAATTTATATTGGTACACATATTTATTTGAAAATAACTAAAAGCAAACAAATATATAATGTCTATGTAAAATGAATTTACAGTCAAAACAATGACTGTGTCAAGCAAAGGTTACACATTAATAAGATTGACCCTAACCACCTTAATTATCTTTTTATCACTTAAGACCCGCCTCGGTGGCGTAGTTGGCTAAAGCGCTAGTCGTGTTGAGCTCGACCACCGAGGACGGGGAGATCGAGGTTCGAATCTCGGTCGGGTGAACTGGGGGTGGTTTTTACTAAATGGTTTTCCACTCTACCTCCACGCAAATGCGGGTTCACTTCCTCTAAATTCAACCTTCCCAATTCCTAATCCATTAGCGTAATTAGTGCTTAAGCGTACAGCCCGAACGGCTAGTAAGACGCGGTGCTAAATATTATTTATCACTTAAGACAAATCCGTCTACCTCGGTTGGGTTTGTATCCACGAAAATCGGCTCCTGTGATGAGTAGTTTACCTCTAGACCACCAAGATTGAAAAGTGAAATTAAAATTGACCGTAAATGAGTATCCGTTAATTTCCAAGTGAAAAGCTAGCTTCTCCCCTCATCCGATGAAATCAATATATCTCTGTGCAAACAATCTCTTCTTTATCTTCCGCGCTAAAATAACACATTTTATCTGACGGAGGAGATCCGCCTGACCTTTTGGCGGTGTCTCCCGTTTTAACTCAATTTTCGCTATCAGTTCTAGTTGATGAACGGAAATGATAATTACTCCACGTAATTAGATTATCTTGTATCCTGTTAGAGTGTCACATAATGTATCTCTGCTTAAAACCAAATTAGCTCTAAGATATGCAAGCCGAGGCCTTTAGCGGTGCGACTCTACCGTCGAGACTTAACCAGATTTCCTCCGTCTGTCCTTCACTGAATGAAAATTAGTGGAGAGGATTTAAAGGGAGGTTTGGTTTCAGTGAAGACTCATCGAGTTATCATGTTGGTTATCAATTTTTAGTATTTTACTTTATTATATATCAAACTTCATTTTATGTTATAAGAAAAACTCACAATCAATATATGATAAAATAGACTTCAAGATATTTACAGTAAAAGCAATATACATACTTATAGTTTATATACCGCGTTTTACTAACCGTTCGGGTTATATGCATATGTACTAATTACGCTTATTGTTTTAAGGATGATAAATATTATATATATGAAGTGTATTCGCATTTGCGTGGAGGGAGGGTGGAAAACCTTAAGAAAAAACCACCCTTAGTACAGTACACCCGATCGATATTCGAACCTCGATAGCCCTGTCCTCGGCAACTCAGTCTACCGTGAGAATGACGCCTTAGACCATACGGCCACAAAGGTGGGTAACAACACACATTATAGTATTGATTTCACCAAAAATCAATAACGTGCATCGGTGGGCACACGGATTAAACGCCAACATCATCTTGCATGGTTTTTCTGTGTCAGGAAGGTCAGTTTGAATCTTGTCAGGTTAAACTGAGGGTGGTTTTTGATAAATCGTCATTCATTCTCTTTCCATGCCAATGTTGGTGCATTCAATATAAATGTTACCTTACTCGTCCCTAACCCATTTGTATAGTTGAAATCTAATATCCCTGATGGGTAATAAGAGGGGTGTAAACAAAACACAAACGTGTGTGATGTGAACTTATTTAAATGTAATTAATATAAAATGTGCTTATTATTTTAATACGTCGCTCAAACCACTATACGAACATATATGTTACGAATCTATATTAATAAAATGAAGAGTATGTCTGTCGCGAACATTACGTGATATTTGCCGCAAGCAGAGAGTTTAAATTTTAAAATTAGTAGCCCCTTATCACAAAAATGTCCAACTCCAAACGGGAATTTACATTTTTTGATTAGTTTTTTAAATTTACTAAGAAACTGTGTCTGAAGAAATAAAATGAAGATATATTTTTTTCTGTCTTTTTGAATCAATGAAAATCGTTTCTCGGGGTAACCACGCAATTCGTTGAGGTGTCCCCGGATCTGCTGGGGTAATGATAACAAAGAGACAAATCATTTTAAACCTTTGGCACATTTAAATCAGGAATCAAAACAGCATTTTAAAATTTCGCTGAAGACTTATGTTAGCTCTGACGAATGGACACCAAAGGCTTTTAACAAATTTATATTATATATTTCAATGTATTTTATTTAACATTATTTATTTTTCTCTTTTTATACGATTCTAGATGTTTATTGGGAGACATCTTAGTTTGTATGGAAATTATAATTTTAGTAGATAAATAAAATGGTAGACCTACTTAGCTTCCCTTTAAACGATAATGGCTGACTCCCGCCACAAGGCAGCTGGTTACTAAGTGCCACTTACAACGTCAGAAGGTGTCCGACTGACTGATGGATATATTAATATTATCACACGTGATTGTGTTAAGTTTACTTATTTTGACCTTGAACAGTAACTAATATCGGGGGATCAGATTGTTTCCATCACGTTATGTATCAATATCCTCAACTCTATAAACTAACTAGTGATAATATAACTGTGGTCTAATTGACTAGATACGCAGGTGCAGATTAAACGGTGTGTGAAAGTGTTTTAGCTGAAACACATTTCAAAGATTCATACAGAGAGGTAAAATGTTAAAAATTTATTAGTAAACGCTTTCGTATTTTATTACTGAAGCCCTGTGTCCCAAAAATATAGATTTTCATAATAATTCGTCGAGTGATTTTTCACGAAGAAAACCTAGATTGCCAGAAAGAAACCACGAAATGTATCGAATAATGTGTGGGACGATTTGTTTGAAAATATAAGTAAAATTTTTCGTTGGTAAAATTATTAGACTTGTAAAAACAAACACTAATAAAGATAACCCATTAAATTTTCAAATGATTTCAAATTTTTTACTTGACAGACCTAACTTGATGGGTGACAGTAAAAATTGATATACAAGCCTAGGAAAGTATGCATAAAGTTGATCTCTCTCTCTCTATATATATTGATCATTAATAAATTAAATGTGCTGTTACCGCTACCCACCCACATCATGTAAAAGGGGGGGGGGAGGTTGTAACATTTTTTTCTGCAATAAAATATGTCAGAGTAAGTATTACCGATTTTGACTTAAGATTACAAAACATGGAATAAAAATTAACAAAAAAATATGTCTTGAAGAAACTGTCTAGCTTTCCCCGTTTCCGAGATAATCATTCATGTTTGATTTCAAAGACAAGTGTTAATTCCTGCCAGGTAGGGAGCCAGTATAGCTGTGTTGCTAGCTGTGTTAGATACATTTGTCTCTGAGCTCAAACTTGTGTGATTATCTCGGAAACGGGGAAAGCTAGACAGTTTCTCCAAGACACACTTTTTGTTAATTTTTACTCCATGTTTTGTAATCTTAAGTCAAAATTGGTAATACTTACTCTTAGATATTTTATTGCAGAAAAAGGTCTTACAACCCCCCCTTTTTTACATAATGGGGGGGTAATGGTAACAGCACATTAAATTTATTAATGATCAAGGTTTCAATAAGTAGTATACAAATATTCGTTGTAATACCCTAAGCAGTTTTCATAATATTTCACACAACAGTCGTTTTTAGCTCTATCTTTAGGGGTGTATCCCGCCCTTATTATTCAAGATGGACCCCAGGTTGCTGATGTGAATTATTCTATTTTCACCCAAGGAATAGCCTGCCAAAGTTTGATGCAATGTTTTAGATACACGTTGTATATATAATGCATTTAAATAACTCACACGTCTAGTAAAGAATGCCTAATATTGATATATAATTAGGAGTACTTAAAAATAAACTTTATAATCTAAACAGATTTGCTTGACATCCTCTTTACTCATATTACGTTGTTTTTTTTATAATTTTTATAAATATCTTTGTCAATATCCTTGGCAGAGTATCAGTTACAACTTAATTGGATGTGTTTATGATTGATGAGTAGTTAGAAAGAGAGGCTACTTCCCAAAGGGTAACTTGCACCGGATGCATTGTTTAACTTTGGAACCTGCTGTGATTGATGGATGCAGAGCCTGGGCGGCGAAAACTTAGTCCTAATTTCAATATGAAGAGCCCTGGCTACCCCTAACCCCACCTTTCCTTCTCCTTGCCAATAAGATACGGTGCCTTTTTTTTTTTAATGATCTAATGACTTACGTCATAAGTTCGGCTACGGTCTCTTTCTTTTATTAATGGGTCTGCGGAATTGGTAACTCGTCAGATGAATTTGAAAATGTTTATGTCTGTAAGATAAATCAGGGTTACAAAAGTTACTTATAAAAATAAATATTTTATAATTTATTTTTTCGTTTAAAGCGTAGATATAACACTTTAGCACTCGGTGAACGATTTATTTTTTAATAAAAGAAAACCTAGGTTGTTGAGGATAGCTGTTAAAGACGTACATCATTGGCCTATCCACCAACCAAGCAGACCTCGAGGATGAAATGGAGAAAAAAAGAGAGAGAAGAAGGCATTTATTAGCAAGTCTTATAACCATTTACATATTTTAAAAATAAAAAAAAAATAAAAAAATTACGCGCCTCGGTGGCGTAGTTGGCTAGCGCGCTAGTCGTGTTGAGCTCGACCGCCGAGGACGGGTAGATCGAGGTTCGAATCTCGGTCGGGTGAACTGGGGGTGGTTTTTCCTAAATGGTTTTCCACTCTCCCTCCACGCAAATGCGGGTTCACTTCCTCTAATTTCAACCCTCCCAATTCCTAATCCATTAGCGTAATTAGTAATTAAGCGTATAACCCGAACGGGTAGTAAGACGCGGTGCTAAATAAATAAATAAATAAAAATTAAATTAAGACGTACATTATCTTACACAAGGCACCAAACAAATTTTTACTTGATATATTTTTGGTCAATTTGTTAGAGCAGAATAATACCGGGAATTTTATAATATAAATACGCACTATTCTTTAATTTTATAAATAATTAAAGCAAATTAAATTTTAAGGAAAAAAAAAAGTACATCAATTTTTTTTAGGGGGATATAAGGGCTGCCTTTATCAAATTTGGCATTGCTAAGAATATATTTGATGATTAATATGATTATATAAAACAATCTTTATTGTAGTAGGAAGTTTGTTTGTTTGTTTGTTGAATTTAAATAGAACTGAGCCGTCACCGATGACGGTGAGATCAGGGTTTGAACCCTGGACGGCTATTCGGAAGAAGTTTCCACCTATGAATTCTTACAATTGATGGAGCTGTTAAAAGGTTCCACGAGTATAATATATCGGCAGATGTAGGAGGATTTCTTCACACCGCTCGGATTGTTTACCCTGTCCCTCCGACGAGTGACTACCGCTGTTTTTAATACATCTTCAGTTGGCGAGAAGTTCGCTTCTCTTGAAAAATCCGGTGTATGTGGGGTTTTTTTTTTTTCAATAAGTAGATGAGGCTGTGACGGATTATCTCAGAAAATAATTTTAATTTTAACTCAATAGTAAACAAAGAAATTTCATACTTTTTTCTTCACCAGAAACTTTGTTGTAATTTGTTTTTAGTTCATTCGGAAGTATAAAAAATTATATTTCCAAGAGCTTGAAAACATTATAATTGTTTTACATGAAATTAACAAAAAATTAAATGGTATCTGTTCATAAAAATATGGATCTAATTTGATATTATAAGACCTATAAATTAAGATGTTAATCATTGTGTATCTCAATTTCTAGGTCATTGTATTGATTAACTACCAGTCTTAAGAGATTATAGTTTGACTTAATGTAATATTTAAAAATATATTTACTATCTATACATAAAACATTTTATATTTAACTAATAGCTAACTATACCTGAGGGTACTCGATCCTAGATTATTTGGTTTGTAATCCCTGAACATATATATGTTGTTTGCTTAGAAAGTTCACCTTAGATATTTAAATAAGTTAATGAAATGCATCTATCTAAAGTGTCTAGATAGAGTGTTAAAAAATCACTTAAATTGGTACAAATTTATACCACAATCCCGTTACTGTTTTTTTTTTGCGTACATCGTATCTTACAACACACCCGGTCTGTTCGGTGATGAGATAGGTTGAATTTATAAGAAATGTACTGACATTTTCTTAGAGGGTAAGTGAGAAGCTATTTAAGAAAATAACATCATCGTACAGTACATCTAGCCGGAAATAGAACCATGACTTCCCCGTGGTCGAGAAACAAGACGATGTGAGACTGACGTCTTTACTCGCATGCCCACCAGTGTAGGAACACTTGACTGTTGATTTGTCATGAGGTGAAAGGGGGGGGGTAGGTATAATAAGAGATGGAGGTGAAGATCTAATCTGTATATTTCCTTCCTTTCCTCCATAAACAAAACTAAACTCTATCGAACTTTTTTTGTTCATTACAGTTAAACGTGGTATTAAAAAACTAAAACATCGTCTGTGGTACTCTAAAATAAATTACGTTTTTAGATTTCCTCGTGAATACTCGAAAACTTTTATAATTTGTAGATTAGCAGAAAATATGTTCATATTAATTTTTGGTTGCAGTGGCCATATTTAAATTATCATTGACTAGAGTCTTATGCTTGCAAAAGCTTTTTATGGATAGGGCATATACCATTGGTCGCCAACCTGGGGGTCGTGGCATGTTTCGAGGGAGGTCACAATGATTTTTGAGGTTCTATGTTTACTTTTAAAAGTGATTTTAATAGCTATAGTAATGTTTAACTGACTCCTAACAAGGCCTTATGATGAGTACAGGGCATGTAACCCATCATTATGTAACCTTCTACACTCCTCAGTAACCTCATCCCTTTTTGGACCAAAATATCTTCCCAACCATCTTGTTTTCGAATACCCTAAATTGATTTTCGTCATGTAATATAAAAGACACCGTTTCACACCCACAATTAACAACTGTTAAAAAAAATATTTCGTACAATTTGAGTTTTATACCATTAATATTTATATTTTTTAATCTTTGAAAGTTTTGCTTTTCATAATTTATTTTATTCTGTTTTGAGACTTGGCAAGGACATGCAATACCAAGTTTCGAAAGTGTCTAGCTTCATGATGGGGTCAGTGGGAATGTCGTAAACCAAGATGAAATTTTAGTTTTCTCTTGTTCCGCCGCCTAAAACTCAAACTGATAAGTTTTAAGCCACCCTTATCGGTTGGCGCGCGGGTTTTACTTAGAGCACGTCTAATCCGATTTGTCGTTGACTGGAAGGTTGGGGCTCGAATCACTGCCTGATGTGTTTTAGGTGTTTTCCCCTCCAAACAAATACGTGTGGGTATGTTTCCTCACTATTTATCTTTACTGCTTACTACCCCAATATAGTAAATAAATGTGGATATCCCAGACGGGTTATTGAGACACCGTGACATTTTTTAAATAAACAGTACTTGCATATATATATGTATATATATATTTAAATATATACTATGTATATTTATACATAAAAATATTTAAATATATACTATATATATTTATAGGATGGGTAAGGTTTAGTTAAGAGGAAGTGTACCCACATTTTCATGGAGGGAGAGGGTAAAACCACTCAGGTAAAACTACCCTCAGTAGATCCGACCAGGATTCGGACCCAATTCTCCCTGACGTCGGCAGTAGATTATATTGCGAGACTGACGCCTTAGACCATGAGGCCACCGAAGTGGGGGGGTCTCATCGGTGGTCGAATGGTTTAAAGCGTCAGTCTCGTGTCGGACCGTGTGTTACCGATAAAGAGGAGATTAGGCTTTTTATCCTAAATGGTTTCCCCCACTTTCTCTCTAGGTAAATGTAGGTATATTTCTTCTAACATCCCAACCTACTAATCCCCAATAAATTGGCGTAAATAGTACATACTATTCTTATAGCCCTAACGGGTAGTAAAATTCAGTGCAGCAAAAAATAAATCGGTTTTGTCGATAGCACCTCGCTTCTTGTTCATCATCAGGTACAGTACAAGAAATTAACTTCAACTGTTCTTCTATTTATTTACCTTAGAGTGATTTATTGCACTATTTTATTTTCATTAGGCGTGATAAATATCATTACGCCTTGTAGTCTTGACTTTAATTTGTCCGTATAGTATTCCATACGGTGTCGGGAAAATTGCGACCGGGAAAACTGTGCCTTCCCAGAAAAAAGGGAAAACTGCACCCTCACATGAATCATCACACTGATATTTGGGAAAAGTGCGCCCACACGACCTTGTCTGTCTCACCTAAATAATTTTAACAAGGTCGTGTGGGCGCACTTTTCTCACATTCCTCATGACCTTACCATTTTCACCGGCGTAGATCGGTTCATCGCGTCCTTTTGTTTAGGACGGTGGGTATTTCAAATCGACTCATCGCACATCATGAGGTCTTGAGGAGGTCAAAGTACATCGATTCACTGCACCTGTCTCTTTGCCTGTTGCTTAGGGTAGGTTAGGCTAGGTTAGGTTAGGTTTTTCAATAAAATAAAGATTAGTGTGTATCTGTAAGCATTTGATGTGAACGTATAAAAATTGAAGTTACCAAACTAATTATTTACGACCCTTTACTCCATTTTTAAAATCTAGGCTAGACTCTTCAATCACTTTGTTAGGTCCTTGGGCGTACTTGTTTTGTAAGTGTGTAAAAAGTGTGTGGGGCGCACTTTTCTCACCTAATGGTGTGATAATCGATAGGAGGGCGCAATTTTCCCCTTTTTTCTGGAATGGCGCAATTTTCCCTAATCCTTCCACACACACCGATTTAAATAAATAAAATCTTTCTCACTAAACCGTCTGTTGTTTAAAAGCATTTGGTGGTACAACCTTTTTATCTCTGCTATTTTTTCTTTACAAAGAGAATGTAAATTGGATTCACTTAAATGGGATCCTTCTAGAAGGTCAGATGGTTGGGTTGCGAGGGAAGAAAGGGGAGCGTTTAATTAAGAGGTCTTGAGCGGTTGTAGGTGGGAAGAGTTCGGTAGAACGCACTCGAATTAAAAAATAAGCCTTAGAAAACCAGTTATCTCTCTATATACCTCTAGATTCTAATTTTTCTTTTATTCACAACAGGGATTTTATTCTCTGGTGGCAATAACACGTGCGGCAAATAATAATTAGATGTTAGAAAGTAATAAAAGGTGTGGTTTATAAATATAGATATTTTTTAAATTAAATATTGTCAAACATCTTTATTCGCTCTCATATGCATGGAGGGAGAGTAGCAAAAACACTTTCAACCTACCTGGTAATGATCTGAACTCTGACCACTAAGTCATCTGCAAACCGCTTTAGATCAGAACTAGCTTTTCTCGTTGGGAGCTCTGCCCCGAAACCCCAAGTGAGTTTTCTTTGCAAGTGGATGTAAACTATTGTAATTCCAAAGTTGTTTTGAATGTAACAACTTAAAGTTACCGGTATTGTATTGTATTGTATAGTATACGGCACTGACTTTAAAGTTGCTCCGCCATTTTGAATTTTCTTCGTGGGTTATAAATTAATTTTCCCGCCGGTTACAGTCTATATTCTATAAGTTTGCCAAATTTCAAGTTTATAGCTCATCTGGAAGTGGGTAAACATTAATGTCAGTGAGTGAGTCAGCCATGTGGCTTTATAGTAGTATTACATCCAAGGAATTCATACAAATATTCTGGTTTATATGACCTTGACATTTATTTTGCGTGTCCACTAGTACAGATAAGATTACTCACTGGATAACAATAACAGTAGGCCCATTATTACTCTTTTTTTTATCATATTAGTATTTAGTTTTGCTTTCATAAATCAACATCGCTCATCGGTTTGAAATCGAGCAATCAAATTTATTATTTTTTAAGATACTGGGATTTGAGACCTTTGGATTTGCGTGAGTTATCTTCGATACTATGGTACCCAGAGTTTTTTTTGTTGCATATAGCATTATTTTAAAACAGTTATTATTGTGGACGCTTTAAAGCAACCGGTCAAAGTGGGAATGCTATATGAAGGTATCTGAAAGTTTCAAAAGTTACAACATAGAAGTGATTTTATTTATATATCCTTACGACGTCAAACCATAGCATCTGCAGCTTTCAATTTTCAGATAGTATTAATACTGAAAAATATGTTATGATTACATTTTTCCAATATTTACTACACTGAGTTTTTTTTTTAAACCTACCTTCTTGACGCGATTCCATTTTTATTTTAACCACTGTCCGTTTAGGTTATTAAATATTCTAATTTGGTACGGGTAAGCCGGGTATAAATTTAAAGAAACTTTGTATAGAAGGGAAAAAATAAAAACATTTTGGAAAAACCAAACTCGGTACGATCAACCGGGATTATAACTCTGACGTCACCATCATCGACAAAGAAGACTAATTGAACCTCTAAATACATCTATACCAAGTAACCATCTGCCCTTGACTTACCACTCATCCTTTTGGGATATATGCGTGTTTACAATAAATGGGTTTAGATGAGGAAGGTATATTTTAAAATAATTGTGCCCGTATTTGCGTTGAGGGAGAGTAAGAAACCATTTAAAACAAAATAACATATTTAAACCCGGATGGACCGTGATTTACTAGCCTGCTGCTGACGAGGAGATCGAGGTTTGAATCCCGGTCGGGTGTACTGAGGTTTTTTTTTCCTAAATGGTTTCCCACGCTTTCCACGAAAATGCGGATAGATTAACTTTAAAATGCTTCCTTCCTTATCCCTACCCCATTAGAGTTATTATCATATTTGCGTACAACCTCAACAGGTAGTAGGATGTGGTGATAAAAAAAACTTACCATCGACTGCAAACAAGATTAGACGAGACGAAATTTTGTCCGCTTGCCTATCGGTATGAACTACAATTTATTTGAAATAAAAGGAAATAAATAGGAATCTAAATTCAAACAATATTTTCTAGTTGTGCGTCAAGGCTACGTCATTCTTAACCCAGTTTGTGGAAAAATTAGTCAGTACTACTGTACCGTTACCCAGGGGACTCTCGAATGTACTAATCGTACTTCCTTTCTGTGGAGGCTCTTTCCATGTCCCGATGAGATGAGGTGATGGTGATTGTGAGTATGAGGGTGTGGAACCAGTGGAAACACTTAAACCTAACTTAAACCTAACTAACCAAGGCCTGGTGACTGTTGAGGTAGTTCCCCTTTCTGGAAAAATATCCAAGTACCAGCCGGGTATCGAACCCAGGACCACGAAGCTCATAACCAGGTGCACTGACCACTACACCGTGGGATCGACTGGTCTAAACTTTACTATTCTACTATTGAAATATCCGGGTTTATCTCCTTTATCTATATATTTTATAACTTGTAAGATAATATTTGAAACGGAATAAAATGCATTGCTTTAGAAACATAATGAGGAAAAACAAACAAACTAATACACAGTGTAACAGAAACATATTATTGGTTATTTGTATTCTAAACTCCTCATTTCCAAAAATTCTATTTAAAAATATATTTGCCTATAGCCCGTAAAATATTGATTTTATACTATTATTATTATTATTATTATTATTATTATCATCATCACATCTTACTACCCGTCCAGGTTATACGCACTTACGCTAATGTGTAATGGTAGGGTGATTGTGAGATGAAATGGAGGACCTACAGTTTAACGTGGGATCCGAACCACGGTGGAGGCCTGGCATTCCACACATTCACAAGGTGTGATTAATACACATCTTGTCAAGAGGTGAAGGAAGGGTTTGGCAATCGGATAAATCTGTGTCGGGACCGAGGATTGAACCCGGACCACCAGCACAGAAGTCTTGACACTTTACCCCTAGACAGCCAGGTCACCATTGATTTTATAAAATATTATTACAAATAAAGTTGCTTGGTTTTAAGAGTCCTGCGACTTTTAAATGATAACTTTTTTTCTTATCTCAAAGATTTGTGGAGATAGAATCAAAATTGGAAATTCAAGCTTGTTTAAGGTATACTAGGGTTCATTTTCATGGCATAATGTTATGCACCATTTTGTTTATAATATTAAACGATGCCTAAATACGAATATCTATCAACATCTTTCAGATCCAATTTTGTGAAAATAAATTTTTCTCTCTTTTCACTCTTAAATAAATTCACTTTCTTTACATGGGATTGGATAGATATTTAAAAAAAAAAAGTCTGGATAGTTTTATAAAAACATTAGATACCAAGTTTTAGCCTGATTGATATGATGGTTTCGGCTCTAATCCCAGTAACAGACGGAATTTCATTTAAAAAAATTGCCTTCAGATGGTCATAAAAGTTATAAATCCATCTTATATCAAGTTGGATCTTTTGACGAACATGGGATCACTAGAATGTAAGAACACCCGCACCCCATCGGAGAAACGAAGATAACGGAGTCAAACTGGTTTTATCTAATTTCCTGGTGATGGGGTTAGATCATGTGTACTTAGGTGTTTTTCTTATAAATTACTCACCACCTTCCCCTGACTCAAATCTGGGTACATTTAGTCTATATTATACTTTCTTGGTCTGACTCATTAAAAAAAGTAAATATAAGGATAGCTGGATGGGTAGTAAGGCGTGGTCTACGAGGAATTATATTCATTAGAAAAATACCCAGTATTCTTTATTTGTGTCACAAATGTAGATACATTTTATTTAAATAAATATATATGCAAGATTATGTTTAATACAAAATAGGATTATAGGAGAAAGTCACTTTTTATAACGCACACATTTTTATGTCAACATTAATAACATTTCACTTTATTATTACTATTATTTAATAGGTCATCATCAACTGTTTCCAGTCTGTGTCCTGGTCAGTTTAGTAAAATGACTCCATCCACCTCTATCCGTCCACCATTGTTCCTCTTTTAATTGCTTCCATTCTTCTCCTCTCACTCACACACTTTCTGTTATCTGCTGCTCCTACCATCTTTTCTTGGCCTCCCTTGCGGTTTTCTCCCCTACACACTTCATCTCCATCATCTTCTTTGACATCCTCTCCTTCTCCATCCTCTCATTACACGCCCATTAATTGGTATTGATATTAATCTATGAGAAGTGACAGAAGCAGATAGCATTGCTTCATGTATACGTACAGTAGCCCCATGGCTTCTTTGGTGCTGACTGACAGCTGACGGCTTTGAAAAGCTACCAGACCAAATTATGTATCCCTACGCCGAACCGTATGATCTGCAAAAAACATGTGTTTAGTAGCTGTCACTTCTGACAGTCAAAATTTAGGTATATACCTAAATGTTGACTGTCAGAAGTCAGCTGTGAACTGTCAGTCAGCACCAAAGAAGCCATGGTGCTACTGTATGTGAACATAATTTTAGTAACAGTTAGAACGAACCTTTTTAACAGTTATATCTAAATTAGACAATTAGACTACGTATAATACTGAGTAAATTCCTGCTAATAATATCATATTTGAGGAGATTAAAGTAAACTCGCGTATTTTAAACGCAATTGTATTCGTTTTAATATGACTTTAAGCCATTTGATATACTATTGCTACTTGGGTGAATGGCTTACAACTAAAAACAGTTAAATTACTTTTTCAAAAACCTTTGATAGAACTTTAATTCCCAACTTTTAATTTTTATTTCTATTATGGATTATAATTAAAGCTGTTTAGAATTTCCGCTTGGATTTTATAATGGTTTATATTACTGTTTGTTTGGCTATAAAAAAAG
Organism: Timema bartmani; assembly: GCA_902151455.1. Lineage (NCBI taxonomy): Eukaryota > Metazoa > Arthropoda > Insecta > Phasmatodea > Timematidae > Timema > Timema bartmani. The sequence goes on from CABFWB010000188.1 coordinate 148,624, forward strand.
TGAAAGGGGATTATTAGAATTGTAAGCACTATGCCAGAGTCTGGTTTTCAATGGAAAGGTTTTATATTACAGCTGTAAAAGCTACTAGATTTACTTTCTTCACGTATTCATACGTCAAATTATGTAATCTGCAGCTGTTACTTTTGATAGTTATTACCAATAATTAAAACATAATATTATTCATGTGCGTATGGAGGATTTAATTTGGGAGGAGAATTCGAAATAGCAAGTCTATGATAGAATGTTGAAACTTACTAATAAACCCTAAGAAATAATAACATTGTTAATTTATGCAATAGTGGTGGAACTTTATTAATGTAGGAAGGGAGGAGGGGGGGGGAAAGTAAAAAAAAACTTCTTTTTAGGGAATGTCTACCCTCAGTTTCCTCAATTAACGCTAGAAAATGATAATCTTTTAACACCTATTTAGAATAGTGCACAACCCAATTTTTTATTTTTTTATTTTGATTTTCTTAGAGGCTATTAAGAATAGCTATCCTTCGGCAAATTATTGGAAATTTTGGTGATTCTAAAGGCTATTTTAAAAAGTGCTCACAAAAATTAATTGTTTGTATAGATTAGATCCCCTATAATCTATTTGAAATGATCCTCACCCAGATTTTTTTTTTAAATTTATAATTCCCTAGAAGCTATTTAGATTGATCTTCGCTTGATTTATTTTCTTTCAAAAATTAGATGTCTTTAGAAGCTATTAAAAGTGGTCTTCCCCCAACACATTTTTGAAAATTGAATGCTTTTTAAAGCTAATTCAAGAAACCCTCACTTGGGGGGAGTGGGGGGGAAATATATATATATAAAAGCTATTTAGAGTCGCCCCTATGGGTATTATTTTTAAGAACCGGATGCTTTAGAAGCTATTTATAGTGATATTCTTCCGGAAATTTGTTGAAAATTAAATGCCTCTAGAAGCTATTTGGAGTGATTCTTTCCTGGGAAGTTTTTAAAAGTGAATGCCTCTCTCTATAGGTTATTTGAAGTTTCATACAAGGCCATATTTAAGCTTCATATTAAAAAAAAAAACACGAAATTTTCGGGAGGAAGGGGTTTTAACCCCTGAAACACCCCTTTTTCCTTCTTACGCCCATGATACTAATAATAGAATAGAATATTATCAATGTTGACTATAAGTAATATGTCTGTATTTTTTTTTGTAAAAGGTACTCCCAATATCCATTCGTAAAAGAATTAACGTACCTTTCTGAGCTACCATTTTGGTTTGATCGAATCCCGGGTAAATATTTTTGGCATACGTTTGTGAAAAAGCTAAATATAATGATTAGGAGTTATCTTTACGATACCACCTCACGGACTGAGTACGAATGATTAGGAGTTATCTTTACGATACCACCTCACGGACTGAGTACGAATGATTAGGAGTTATCTTTACGATACCACCTCACGGACTGAGTACGAATGATTAGGAGTTATCTTTACGATACCACCTCACGGACTGAGTACGAATGATTAGGAGTTATCTTTACGAGACAATCTCACGGGCTAGATACGAATGATTAGGAGTTATCTTTACGAGACAATCTCATGGGCTAGATACGAATGATTAGAAGTTATCTTTACGAGACAATCTCACGGGCTGGATACGAATGATTAGGAGTTATCTTTACGAGACAATCTCACGGGCTGGATACGAATGATTAGGAGTTATCTTTACGAGACAATCTCACAGGCTGGATACGAATGATTAGGAGTTATCATTACGAGACAATCTCACAGGCTGGATACGAATGATTAGGAGTTATCTTTACGAGACCATCTCACGGGCTAGATACGAATGATTAGGAGTTATCTTTACGAGACAATATCACGGGATGGATACGAATGATTAGGAGTTATCTTTAAGAGACCATCTCACGGGTGATTAGCTACAAAATTACTCAGAAATATAAATATAATAAATAAATAAAACAAATATAATTGATAATAATCTTGCTCGGATGAACTGGAGGTGGGTTTCCCTAAATGGTTTTCCACTCTCCCTCTACGAAAATGCGGGTTCACTTATATATGTTCAACCTTCCCAATTTCTAACCCATTAGCGTAAATAGTAATTAAGTGGATAACCCGAACGGTTAGTAAGACGTGGTGCTAAATATTATTACAGTGATGTGATAATTGCGGTTTTAAACCACCTGCAACTTTGGGCGTGTGGGCTAAGGCGTCAACATCATCTGGTCTGGTTTACCCCATTTGTGTAGTTAATTAATTAATTAATTATTATTAGCACCGCGTCTTACTACCCGTTTGGGTTATACGCACTTACGCTAATGTGTAATGGTATGGTTATTGTGAGATTAAATGGAGGACCTACAGTTTAACGTGGAATCCGAACCACGGTGGAGGCTTGGCATTCCTCACATTCACAAGTTATGATTAATACACGTCTTGTCAGAGGTGAAGGAAGGGTTTGGCAATCAGATAAATCTGTACCGGGACCGAGGATTGAACCCCGGACCCTCAGCACAGAAGTCTTACCCCTAGACCGCCAGGTCACCTTCATTTGTGTAAATGTGTGAATATTCCTGACGAATGATGATTCACTTAAGAAAATTATTTAATATTTGACACAAGGGCTATTAACGATTTGATATTAGAGAGAGTGATGAGGAGTGTGGGTTGGAAGAAATGTATCACCATATGTAGGAAGAAAGAGAAAGGAAAGATAGAGTGAAAACTATCCCTCAGTGTACCTGGCCCAGGACTCAAACCCCGACCTCTCCATCACCGTAGAACCAGTCTAGACGAGGCTGATTGGGGTCTTTTGTCCGCGTACCTACCGGTGCGGGTAATTGGCTTGTTGACACTAAACTTCAATGTACGTGAACTAGGAACTGGATAGCCCTGAATATTGGACATGTCCATCTATCGAACATCCTTTAAACACTCACATGATTAAATTAATCCGACGCCTTAGCTCAGGTGGTAGCGTGTCTGTCCACCGAGCTAAGGGTCCAGGGTTCGTTTCCCGGTATGCCCGAAACATTTATCATTGGTGAAATGTGGGTTTACCCTTCCACAGTGATGAATTAACGGCCGGGGGACTGGATTTTGTGCCTGTCCTGGTCTTAAGTTAAATAATAAGGTATTTGAGGCTATGACAGGTCTAGCACGCCAGTCGTGGAAAATATATGGCTTGAAAAAAAAAAGAAAAGAAACTGACCCAGACCACAGGCTGGAAACAGTATGGATGTAAAAACATTCTAAATGAATTTTATAACGCGCATAACACCTATCCTCTAATTTGTCAACTTATGGATAACAGAATATTAAAAACAACGCAATAAAATTAAAGCTGAGTTACGTGTGCTAAGACGCAGCGGAGATAAATATTACGCCAAATACGCCACCACCGGTTCAAATTTGGTCCGACATCACCCCCCACCCCCCATTTCAACGCCGAAGTAGAGCCTGTGCTAATATTGGTATATGTTTAGGAATTTGTGCCAGTATGGGTGCTGCTACGTCACGGATATGTGAATATTGACCCTCGGCAAAGGACGACTCCTGCATAACTAGGTGGTAAGAGCATTGGCATACTAAACCGAAGGTCTCGGGTTCGATTTCCTTGTTCAGTAAATGGGACCTTTCAAGTACCTATTTGTTCTGATGGAGCTGTCCTTAAATTACGTAAGTTTATTTTTGGGGGGAGAGGGGTTTTCAGTACTTCCTTACCCTTTCCTACGAGGGGACAGGGGTTCAAATACATCTTACGTAAGGTTTTTTTAATCAATGTAAAGGTAAGACAATATATATATATATAATTGACATAAAATAAATATATTAACTATTAGATTTAACTTTAATTGAAGTAAGTAAATTAAATTTAAGTACTGTATTTTAAAATTTCATATCACTCACTTTGTTATCAATCCTTATGTCTAAACGTAACTAAATGATTAAAATAATCGAGTTTACCAAATCCACAAGATTACGTAAGATAGAAAGGGGGGCGGGGGTAATGGAATTATCTTACGATCCCTTTCGAGGGGGTGTGGGTATAGGGGTTGAGATTTGTGAAAAAAAAAAGCTTGACGTAATTTATGATTATCATCATTCATCATTGTTTGGAAGGGTTTTGTTTTTATAAACTCCCCCCCGCCCCCCAAAGTATGTGTGTGCCTTATCCTTTTTTTAGCACTGCATCTTACTACCCGTTTGTTATACGCTTATGAACTAATTTTAATAATGGGTTAGGGATTATGAAGGTTGAATTTAAAGGAAGTGCACCCTAATTTGCGTGGAGGTAGAGTGAAAACCCACTAAGCAAACACCACCCTCAGTACACCCGACCGGGATAGAACCCCGGCATTCTAGTATATTGTGAGAGTAGTGCCTTAGACTATAGGGCCACCGAAGTGCCTGACTGTTCCCTCCCTTTAAAATCAAATATTATTTCGGGGTCTTTACTCGAAAGTGTACCTTACCCGAATAATAAGACATTTAAATGCAAACGTTGGTGAAAAAGTTGTCCTGTTTGTGTCCCACCTTATCACACGACGCGGGAGAGAGTGTATATCGTACCGGAAGTTGACAATGACGACACCAGTGATGCTCCGTTGGGTGCATTCAAAAAATACTGCTAGATCGCCGGAGCGAGGCGCTGTTTCAGCGACGTGTTGGCGCACGGAAGTGAGGACGACATTTTGAAGGTTGGGGTAGGAGAGGGTTGGGAGAGAGGGCGGGGGGAGAGGGCGGGGGAAGGGGGATTCAGGAGAGAGCAGAAGTCCCCATTAAAGCTTGGTGTAGTGGTCGTGTTTCAATTGCTCTGGCATGAAGTATAGTACTTTCACATTAGTAATAACACTTTTGAGTAAAACTGTTTATATATATATATATATATATATATATACATAAGGTAGCTTATTATTACGTTCAACACCATGACCCCTCCATTCAGTGGCCGCATTGTTTAAGGCGTTACTCTCGCGATAGACTAGACTGCCGAAGATGGGGAGAACAGGGTTCGATTCCGATCGGGTGTACTAAAGGTGGTTTTCCTAAAGGTTCTTTCACTCTCCCTCCACGCAATTTTGAGTACACTTCCTCTGAATTCAACCTAACTAATCCCTAACACGTTAGTGTAATTACTACATAGTCGTATAACCCAAACAGCAAGAAGCGGTGCTAAATTTTATATATTTTGGACATTTATAAAACAAAAACAATTTAATATATTTTTTATCAAACTTAGCCCATACATAGTTTTGTTTGTCGTTTACAAAATAATGGTTTGCTCTTTCAAGACATCATTTTGATATTAAAACTTTCTAAACTTTAAAAATACGTACGACTCCTCAACATGCTTATAGAGTCAAAATAGTTAAATCTTATTCGTTGATAATTTCAAATGTAGTTATCTCTGAAAAAAAAAAAAGTTCTCACTCTTCAAACTATTAAATTATTTGTTCTTATTTATGGAAGGCTCTTAGACCCTTTTACTAAAATAATCACCTTACGGCCAGACTCTGACCACTCGTCTTCTACCACAAACACGAACACACTGAAGACCTTAAGCTAAGTTATATACATTGATATCCCTAGTCAAGGTAACTAAACATATTCGAGAGGCGGAAGAATACTGAACTAGTTTCAGTAACTTTTAATCTTTCAGAAAAGGTCAAAGCTATTGCGAATTGACTAAACTATTACAGCACAGTCACAGTTTTATGATTTTTTTTTTGGTGTGTGTGCACCGCATCTTATATTTGCGCATGGTTTTCCACTCTCCCTCCACGAAAATGCGGGTTCACTTCCTCTAAATTCACCCATCCCAATTCCTAATCCATTAGCGTAATTAGTACATAAGCGTATAACCCGAACGGGTAGTAAGACGCGGTGCTAAATAATAATAATAATAATAATAATAATAATAATAATAATAATAATAATAATAATAATAATAATAATATATTTGCGCGGAGAGGGAGTGGAAATCCATTTTATAAAATACATCCTCAGGGTCATTCAGCTGAGATTAAAATTCTGACCTTTCTTCACAGGCAATTCAGCATAAATATTGTGAGTGAGCGCTTAGGCCATACGACCGCCGATGTAACATGACTAATGTTAATTAGCACCGCGTCTTACTACCTGTTCAGGCTATACGCATATGTACTAATTATGCTAATGGGTTTGGTATGAGGAAGATTAAATTTAGTGGAAGTGTGTCCGCATTTACATGGAGGGAGAGCAAAAAACTATTTTGGAAAAACTACCCTAGGTACACTCGACCGGGATTCAAATCCTGATCTACGAGTCATTGAAAGTTTAGTATTACATGAGAGCGATGTCTTAGACTATGCGTCCACCAAAACAGCTTAATATTAAATCTAACGTTCCTATTTAAGGAAAAATATTGAAGAGAATTAATTATTTAAAACTGCTCTCGTAATCGGCTTAAAGAGAATGATGTATCTCGTCTGTAGAAAGTTATCCTCAGTACCCCCCTGTCTAAAATTGAACCCGCGACTCCGAGGTCAGAGAGTAAATCTACCAAGTACCAAGCACATATTTTACGATTTTTTTCTCATCTTTTGTTATAAAAATAATTCAAACAATATGATTGATGACACTCCTTCCATTGATGACTGTAGTATTTTAGGATATAAAAACGTTTTGTTCTCTTCCTCTCAGAACTGTCGAAAAGAGCTTCAACTTAGTGCGGACGCAGTGTTATATATGTTTGGAGAGAAGTTTCCTCCCTTAGATCCCCTTAGTCGATGTTTCGAACCAGACTGTCCAGTACAAAAGCAGATAATGGTCAACGTCAACATGTCATATATATCACCGCGTTGATGCTCGAACGTTCAAAAAGGGAGGGATTTATTTTAGTTCAGTTTATGAACCTGTAGTCGAAACATTTGTATGAATGGATGTTTTGTACGTATGTGCAGTGAATATGAAAATAACGACTCGACTGATAAAATAACATTGACACTGGAATTACTTTTGTTTTTATCTTATCTTCTGTCGGATGTAGATTTACAGCGATGGCATGGTATCTTTTATAAAACACGCACGTGAACATTTTTTTAAAAACAAAAATAATTCTAGTTGAAATATATTTAAATATTATTAGATGTTTTTTTAAGCTATTGTACAAATAATGTTTTCCCTTTAATAGTTTTTTTCTTACCACCGCGTCTTACTTTCCATTTATGTACTAATTACACTAATAGTTTTAGGGATTAGGAAGGTTATATTTAGAGGGAGTGGACCCGCATTTACGTGGAGGGAGAATTTTCCTATTTTGGTAAAACCACCCTCAGTACACCCGACCAAGATTCGAACCTTGATTTCCCCGTCATTGGCAGTCTAGCTTACAGCGAGATTAACGCCTTAGACCAGGCAGCCACTGAATCGGGTCACTTAAATCTTGTTTATTTAAAAAAAATATCAGTTTATTTGAGATTTAATTTTATTGATGACTGGCGCGTATATTTAAAGGTGTGAGATGGATTTTCTTTGTATCCACCTTATAATCTGCCCTTAATTAATTAATGGAACGAATGCAGCCGATTTATCCCAAAGTTTTAAGTTCACACTTCAGTTTAATTTGTCCTAAGGACGTTAATATCAGAAACATTTTCAAATGAGCTGCAATAAAACAACAACATCGATCGCGGTTCTCTTCTAACGCTGACGTCTCGCATACAGCGCTTGGTGGTTGAATGTGACACTAACGTCGTGTATGTTGTGGACGAGATATGTTTAATACCTCAATATTAAGAATCAAAGCCTTTGTGAATATATGCCCTTTCGTCTGTTTCAATGATCTGAAATTTTACCAGACAAAAAATTTATTTCTAAATGCAACTATTAGTTTGAATTTTATTTTGGGTAAATAATCAATAAGATAGATAAAATTATTTAATATGTCTTATAATGTATACGTTAGTGCAAGCATGCTAACAGTGGCTCTATAACGTGGAAGTCTTGTTACAATGAACAACAAAATAAATATATTAGTGGTACTATCAAAGAAACAAAATTAATAATTCTAGTTTACACACAAAACCATAAAATAACTAAAAAAATATATATTGACATTTAAGACTCAAATAAAACTACACTGAAAGTGGCTCTCTTACGTAAAGGCACTGTTGCAAAGAACAATAAAAGACATATGCATTATTTACTATTAGATTTTAGTCACTACATTCAAATATAAATCGTATTCTAATAATTATGAATTGTGTTGTGCTAGCATATCCCATATACCAAAACCATCGTTGCCGAGGAGACTTCTATCTTTCAAGCGCGCGCGCTCAGTCACTCGCTCCAGTCTGGCCACCTCTCATTACAACCAATGTGTTCTATTTTATATTTTAGTTGCTCGCAGACTCGCTCGCCCGATCTGGCCGCGCCCTTACGAAGAAGATTTATACATTAAAAGGCAATATATTTGAAGTGTTACAAGATTAAGACTCAAATGTAACCACACTAAGAGTTTTTTTCGACACTGTTTCGTTCGCTGATGATGGTATATAGCAGCAATTCTTAACCAGGGGGCCGCAAAAGGTGTTTTGGGGGGCTCCGAAAATTTTAAAATGTTATTTGCTTACTATTGAAGTCAACTATCTTAAATTTTACGTTTTGGAAGAAATAATTTGATGATCGTAAGCATGTAAGTACAGTAGACGCTCGATTTTCCGGGGTAATGGAGGGGAGGGGAAGTACGTATAATAGAAATTACGGAAATCGACTCCGAATCGATTCTTGCATGTGAATAGCATCAAGTAATACAATTCAAACCATAATAGACAAATTTGTGGAAAGTGTTCAACAGTGGAGTAAATTAATTTATGTGTTTTTATATGTTATTATAATCAGTAAATAAAGCTACTATTTTAGAATAAACCTTATTAAATAATATATTAGTAAAAACTAAGGGGCCGCGAAAATATGTTATGATATTTAATGGAGCCGCGAATAATAAAAGGTTAAGAACCACTGTATTCTTAAAAATAAGGAGTACAACAGTAGTTTCGTCTCGATCGGATGAGTACTTTTCGAGTTTAATGGAATTAAACAGACAGAAAATCTAATGCACAGACATATTTAGAGTTTTATTATATGTATAAATTTGGATGACTTATCAATCAAACTATTTCTCTAAAGTAGACAATAGATGTCAGCAGCTATATATAAAAATTTGATCGTCAGATAGTAGGAATAATTAAATATTAATCCTCCGTTTTAGTTTAGTTTCAAAACTAATTGTAATCAAATACATATCTGGTGAAAGTGATATCAAACTATTAGAGATAATATTATTTTTTTTAGCAGAGAACCTAAGTGCCTGTTTGTATTATACACTAGAGATAATATTGAATGTTTCAAAATAAAAGACAAGTTGTTTAAATTTTGAAAACATAATAAAATAATATAATATTAATTTTTTTCTCATTACGTCTAACTACTATCCAGTCCATCCTAATTTTAATTACGATAGTACCCTTTTCGGTGGTCGCGTGGTCTAAGGCGCTACTTTCACAGTAGACTAGACTGCTAATGATGGGGAGACCGAGGTTCGAATCTGTCGGATGTACTGAGAGTGGTTTCTCCTAAATATTTTTCAACTCTCCCTACACGCAAATGCGTGTACACTTCCTATTATTATAACCTTCCTATTCCCTAAAACTATTAACGTAATTAGTCCATAAGCGTATAGCCCGAACGGGTAGTAAGACGCGTAGCTAAAAATTAAAAAAAAATACAATAGTATGATAGAATAAACTATTTAGGTGGGGGGAGGCAGGGACCTTAATATACTTGGCCAAGATTCGAACCTGAACCGCTATATCACCGACAAACCAGACTAGACGTGATTGACGTCTATTCAACGTCCGCCTGTGCAGGTACTGAAATAGTAAACTAGATATCTTCACTGATATTTTTATTATTTAATTGGAATAAAAATGTGTTATTAAATAATTTTAAAACCCCCAATTTTTTTATCGTATATTCCATAATATATTAATTTTATTGATTTGAAAAAAAAATCTTTGAACATTTTCCCTCTGTTAAAGTACTAAAAGGCGATCCGCATTACGTCAGCCGAGGTATTCACTTACCGAGAAATACGCATTGCATTGCA
>CABFWB010000188.1:169986-215358 GCA_902151455.1 Timema bartmani
ATATATATATATATATATATATATATATATATATATATATATATATATATATGGAAACTGATATAAATTTGCATTCATTATTCTCAAAGCTGTAAAAAACATTTGCGACATATATACATGACAATATTTGATGTAAATTTAAATCAATTTCCAAAAATGACAAAACATTTGCTAAGAGGATAACTTTAGAGATATATTTTCTGTAGATTTTAAACACTTGGAAAAATCCATAGTTATACCTTAAACGGACTTAAGTTTCCATCTTTTTCATAAATATGAAATCTAAGGAAGATTATTTTAAAAATCAAGTTTTACAAAGCGTATAACCTGAACGGATAGTAAGACGCGGTGCTAAAAAAAAAGTTTTACGACCGGACACTGAAACGTATAACACCAGATGGAACCTTTTGGTTCCGTTTCATTTAGCTACGGTCGCGGTAGTTCGTAGTGGTGTGCGTTTGTTCGTTATATTTCTCTTAAGCATTTAAATATGTTAGTTTTTTTTAGCATATCATCTTAAAAATAGTTCAGGTTTTTTTGGGGGTAAAATACAAATATACTGGGTGACCTAGTGGTCTAGGGTTAAGGTGTCAGCTTTCTGTGTTGAGGGTCCGGGGTTCTATTCTTGGTCCCGGCACATATTTATCTGATTGCCAAACCCTTACTTGACTCTGACAAGACGTGTATTAATCACAACTTGTGAATGTGTGAAATGCCATTCCTCCACCGTGGTTCGGATCCCACGTTAAACTGTAGATCCTCAATTTCTTCTTACAATCACCCTACCATTACACATTAGCGTAAGTGCATATAATCCGAACGGGTAGTAAGACGCGGTGCTAATAATAATAATACAAATATACTAATATTACACAAATGTGTTAAGGATGAAGAAGGTTGAAATAGGAGTAAGTGTAGGAGGAAAGTAGGAAACCACCTAGGGAAAAAAACCACACTCAATACACCTGACCGGGATTCGGACCCCGGTCTCCCTATTATTGGTAGACTAGTCTTTTGCTAGAGTGGCCATTCGACCACCGAGGTGGGTAGTTGGGTTAGTTGTTTAATGAATGACTCAAATTAATTTAAAAAAATAATGAAATGAGCTAAACTTCTTTTTTTAGATGAGACTTTTTTTATTACCGCGTCAAACTATTCGTTCAGGTCATACACTTATGTAGGCCTAAGTTACTTACTACGCTAATGGTTTTATGGATGAGGGAGGATATATTTATAGGAAGTGTTACCTGCATTTGCGTGGAGGGAGAGTGGAACTTCATATGATATGTATTGAATTAAAGTTGCTAAAAACTCGTTATTTTCTTGAGTTGATTATTTACTGTGTTCTAAGTTAATATATTTTCTATTATATATACTAGTTTTATTGACGATGAAATTCTGTTTTCACAAATTATATCTAAGATTTAAATAGCTTCTTCTTCTTCCGTCTCTTCTTCCATATTTGTTTATTCAAAAGATCCGTTATAATGACGTCCACCTGTTATGTTTTATATCGCGTCTTACTTACCTGCCCGGGGTATACTTATTGTAATTACGCTAATGAAGTTCGGTTGAGGTAGGGAGAATTTAGAAGGAATATACCCTTATTTGCGTGAACATGACTTGAGAAACAGTCTTGGGATAGGCACATTTTTAGTGCAATCAACCGGAATTTGAAACCCCTACCTCCGCGTCACTGGCAAACTGGACTAGATGGGCCTTTCTTTAAGGGTTCGGCCAGACTTACAAGCGTGCGAGCGACTGGGTGGCCGGGCGAGCGCGTGATTAGCAGATAGTGCTCGATAGTTGTTGACGAGGAGGCAAAGGTTCGAATCTTGGGGCTCATTGGACTGAGGGTGGTTTTTGACAAGTGATTTATTGTTGTGGTTTTCTCATCCTCTCTCCACGCTAATGATGATTCTTATTTGTAAAGGCCTACTTTTATTATAAAATTCAAGTATTTTAACATATATATATAGGTATGGTTTATGATCTTACCAATTAAATTAGGCCGTTAGTAGCAAGTGTGCTAAACCTATCTATAGTAATAAAAATGTCAAAATGATAAGTTTTCCTAGCACTCAATGAACCAACATACAATAATATTGCCTAGCACCTGTAAACTAGACTGTATCGGCTCGAGCGCGCGCGCTCAGTCGCTCCAGTCTGGCCACCTCTCATTACTACCAATGTGTTTTATTTTATATTTTAGTCGCTCGCGCGCCCGTCCCCTTAGTCCGCGTGCTCGCCGATGTAGGCTATCTGCTTTTGGGTCAGGGTATTCCGTCAGGGTATTCCACCATACATCTACGTTTTATTTTTTCTTCTTTACTGTAGGATTGTTTATTACTTTTTAATAATGAAAGAGACAGTTTCTAAGCATAAGCTTTTTCGTAATTAAAAAGTGTATTTTTTTTGTCCAGCCATACAATTTTATGAGTAGAGTGGCAATTTGTAAAGAGAGATCGTTTTTCATTATATCGTAAACTGCAAAATCTGCAGACCTAGATTTGTGATGTATTTACTTCAAATAAATTTGATAAGAACTTCACTGAAATTGTGAGATGAACGTTATAAACAAAACTAAGAGACTACAGGTACAATTTTTATTTTTTGCAACCGTGTCTTATTACCCGTTCGAGTAGTACGCATATTATACATATTAAATTGCTTCATATGTGTAGAAAACTTAATAATAACTCTACCTATATTAATTTTGAATAGTAATAATAATTTTAAAAAGAGAGATTTAAAGAAATATAAGCATGAGTATTCGTATTATAAAAAAAATTGGTAAGTTTATTACGACCCAAGACGCATTTGGCCACGAGTTTAAGTTTTGTATACAAATATTTTTTTTTAAATCATTCATTTATATCAAATTATCAAACTAAACATTATCATTTTTTATCAGCAAAGTTATTATTTGATTTTATGACACCAAACTTTTTTTTGTATTCACTGCGCCTTACTATCCGTTCGGACTATCCGCATATTTAAAATAAAGGTATAGGAAGGGGGAAGGTAGAATTGAGAAAAAATGTACCTTAATTCTTTAAAAAAAACCAATCTCAGTTCACCCGATCGAGACTTAATCCCCGATCTGCCCGTCACTACAAGTCCAGTATGTTGAAAAAATGGTGCTTTAGATCATTCTACCACTGATGTGGATAATATTATATTAGAATACATTGTGTGAACAAGTTGGGTTTGAAAACTATTTATTTAAAAATAAGATATACATTTTTTTAAACAACATTTCTTTTTTACTCATCCCCCACCCCCTTCATCTACCCAACAAAATTACAGTTTTAACTATAAGTTAAACAAATCAGTGTCTTAGGATTTATTTTTGATTCTATTAAATATTTAAAAAGATTGATATGTTGTAAATTTAGATCCCATTATTCTAGCATTGCATTTAAAACGCGAATAATAAACTTAATAAACGAAATGACCGAATAGAGCTCAACCTTCTGATAAAATGAAACTTTCTCCATTACCGATCCAACTCTTCGACGTCATTTGGACTCGGGTCTAGATCCTCCGCAGTTGTCGGTCTAGTACTCTGATCCATCTGTTCGACGTCCACTTTGTTAGCATCGTCATCTGGGAGTTGGGGATCCCCCCTGCCTGGGTTGGGTGTCGCCCTTGGCGGCTCTTCCTTAGTCTTTTTGAACAGCGACCGTATCCATTGCACCATGTCCTCAAGTAATTCAAGGAAAGGGCTGGGTTCACATCTTGTGCTGTTACCTGCAAGGAGAATCGATATAAAAACTATTATATGATAACTTATTTCTGTCGGACACCTTAGCTCGGTTGTTAGCGTGTTTGCCTACTAAGCTAAGGGTCCCGGGCTCGATTCCTGGCATCGCCGAAAATTTATCATTGGTGAAATGTGAGTTTACTCTTTCACATTGATAACTTAACGGCCGGTAACTGGTTGTTGTGTCTGTCCTAGTCTTAAGTTAGATTATAAGGCATATGAAGCTACAACAGGCCTAGCAAGCCGGTCGTGGAAAATATATTACTAGAATAAAAAATTGATCTAGGCTAGAAACAGTAATGGATGTAAAAAAAAGAGTAGATTATAACGTATTTCTACCCACATCGTTGCTCGAATGGTTTAAGTTGTCACTCGCACAGTAAATTAAACTGTCGGTGAAGGGGATATTATGGTTAAAATCTCAGTCGGGAGTAACTGAGGGGGGTGTTTCCCCAAACGGTTTACACTATCCCTACACGCAAATTTGGATGCATTTAATTTAAATATTAGCTTCCTCATCCATATTTCAAGATTATAAACTATGTGAATAACCTAGGCCAGTGGTTCCCAAAAAGGTGGTCCGTGGACTCCCTGGGGTCCGCGAGTTGTTCCTAGGGGGTCAGCGACAACCGCCAAAATTTAACAAAATAATAATTAAACAGTAGGCCTAATCTTAATCAATAAAAAGCTTCCCCTCCTCCTTACACACGTTCGCAGTGCTACATGAAGAACAAGTATAGAGACTTGACATACATTCGTATTTTCGAGTCAAAATGTCCAACCTTCAACCTGATCTTCAAAAAGTGATGGTAAAAAAAAAAGAAGAGGTTTCACTTCACTTATCTCACTAATACTAGAGCCAAATGAACAAATTAAAACTTTTTTATAACTAATACATTTTCAAGTAGACCTAACTAACCTTTTTTTGTGTTAACTATTACTATTATATTCATTATTATTACAACTAGAGTTGGTGTAAAAATAAAAGTACGTGAAAACACATTTGACTCGGATTTACTGTGATAAATTCCCAGTTTTATAGGTTTTCTAACATTAATTATTAATATTGGGGGGGAGGGAGGCCTATTTTCTATACATAGAATAGATTAGATTCTAATGATTATAAAAAAAGGGGGGTTCCGCCGATTTCAAAAAGCCTCTTTGGGTGGGTCCTTGACTGGTAGGTAATTGGGAACCAATGGAATAGAGAAGGTGAGATAGAGTTGGTACGGATATGTGAAGAGGATGGAAGAGGGGAGGATTCCAAGGAGGATGCTCGAAATGGGATTGGTGGGTAGGAGGACAATAGGAAGACCAAGGGACAGGTGGATAAAGGGAGTGTGGAGAAGAGTGGATTGGGCCGGCATGGAGAAAGAAAGGTGGTGGAAGGGCAGAATTAGATGGAGAAGCTTATATTCGAGACAGACTCTGCCAGTAACAGGAAACTGTACATGATGATGATGATGATGATGATGATGATGATGGTGNGTGGAGTACGTAAAATAATAATAATAATAATAATAATAATAATAATAATAACAAACAACTTACCAGTCGTGTTGTCACTGTGACCCGAGAAAAATGACTTAATTTTGTTCCACGTATTTTCGAAGAATTCTCCAATACCCCTTTTCCTTCTTTTTTTGTCTATCTTGTTGTCTTCTGAACCATCCTCTTGGTATTCTTCGTCTTGAAATTCTAGGTCACCCAAGTCTTCAAAGCCCATGCTACTGATAAACTGGTGCAAGGTGCTAAGTGAGATTGACTCGCTCTGGATGGTCCCGTTACAGTTGGAAGAGTTTAGTTGGATACACGAGTTTTCTGGGATTAAAAAACAAAACAGTTTATAAAATAAACCACAGTGAATATTTTCAGTGTCAACAAGGGTAAGGTAAGTTTGATACAAGGGTCTGCAAACTTGGATCACTGCTGCTGATTTCTCTACAATGTGATCCACACACTACTCTTAAAATTAATTCTGATGCATTTATTTAAAATACACTCTTCTCATTCCTATCCAATTTGATTTAGATTGTTCATTTAAATTATAACTAATATTTATAATAAAACTAACACTTTTTGACAAACTACATTCGAATATATATATATATTTTTTTTTAGGTCGAGAATGCCATAGCGATATTCTTAAGATTAAGAGTGTATCTTGTTCGAATATTGATTTCTAGACGTTAAAGCATACAAGGAAGTTACAGAGACATTGCATTTTTTTGTTCAAAATTCGAAGTCAAAGGGTTAGCTTAAAAAAAAATTCGAACCATCCAAAACTCGAATTAACCATTTTCATGAGTATTCAGGCAGTTGGTACACATAACCTCAAAATAGGATACATTTTATTAGAGATTATTTAAAAACACATACACAATAAATACATACACAATAAATACATACATAAGAAAAGCAAGAAAAATTCCAACACAAAATATATAAATTTGGGAAAATTAGCGTAAGAAAATTGTACAGGCTTAAATCAGAATTGATGAAAGCTGAGCCAACACATCTCCTATATTATACAACCCGCTCGACGCCCTTCATAATTTCCCACCTTCTCATTTACTGTGTGTCAATAGGCTAACTCCAACAAATTACAAACTCGAACAAATTAAAAATGTATATATATAAGATTCGAACTATCTAAATATTTCCTTATAAAATTAAAATTAAATACTATTTTTTGACAATTAATTTAAATAGAAATTTCATGGGGAATAATGATGGGTTTGAACTATCAAATTTTTAGAATCAACCCTTGTGGAATCAGACAAATCCTACTTGACTAATAACTTAAAAATATCAGAAGAATATTTCAATCTATTAAAAATTATGATCACCGTATGATGTTAAAAATTAATCCACCTTTATTTCCTTCCGCCTTTCATGCAAAAGACCTAGTTAACTATTTAGAACTAAGGCAATTAACGTGCACTTAATTAACACATATTCATATATCACATGACTTCAAGCTTAAATTAGGATTAAGCACCACATACTTGCTGTTACCAACCTTTATTTTGCTGTTGACCAGTTCAAAGTTTTACCGATAAGAAGCAGATACCCCTTAAAATATTTGTATATTTATTTTAGAATTGTTTGTGATAACTTTAACCTAATCAAAAATAGATATGTATGATTAAGTAGTGTTAGTATGTATATTAAATAGAGCAATATAAACACAGTAGTTTTATTTTTAGTCTTATACATCCATATGAATGTATTTTTTTAAAGTGATTATTTTACTAAAAATCAATGCTTAAAATATATAAAGACTAACATTTGCGTAAATCTTTAAAATAAATTCTAAAACTATTAAGTAGATCTATAGATTGTCAGCAAGTACCATCTACTACGTCATCACAGATGATAGATTGAGAGCCACTTCCTTAAAAAGCATACCCAACCCCATCTCAAATAATAGTATTTAATATTTGTCCAGTAATAAAAACTCAAAACACCACACCTATCTTTGATTCCCTAGACCCGTAGATGATTCCGAGTCGATTTTTCAAAAATAACTACCTCAACTTGCTTACTCTATAGCATTAGGAACTCGAAAGTTCATTGCCGCACTTAGAATAGTACGCCATCTACTCCCATGGTGAGCTAGTTCTATCCAGTCCACCTCATTACACTCTATCTCTTGCAGGTCCATTCTAATGTTATCTTCCCATCTACGTCTATGTCTTCCCAATGGTCTCTTCCCATTGGGTTTGTCACTCAATAGCCTGAACAAGGTTCTAGGTTCCCCCATTCACGCTGCATGTCCTTCCCAAATTAATCTGCGAGACTTGACAATCCTAACAATGTCTTGTGATGAGTACAGGGTATATAACTCATAATTATGTAACCTCCTACACTTCAAAGTATCCTCATCCCTTTTTTGATCAAGTATCTCTATGAGCACCTTAGTTAAGAACCCCCAAAATTAATTTTTGTCATGTAAAGTAAGTAACCACGCTTCACACCCATAGAGAACAACCGGTAAAACTATAGTTTGGTATATCCTGAGTTTTACATTCCTTGAAAGCAGACTAGATGTCAACAACTTATTAATCGAGTAATAACATGCACTCCCGAATGTATTATTTTCCTAATTTCCGCTCGAATATCGTTATTGCTAGTTAAAATTATTCCTAAGTATTTAAGCTCACTAAACATGTCAAATTATGTTGTTGGACGTAACCTCTAAGTTATCGTCTACAATATGTGTTCTTTGCACTACCTCAAACACAATAAATATATTAGTTTAAGCACTTATCCATGATTCTCTAAACCCGTAGTTTACCCCAAGTCTCTTGTCAGTGTGGACAAACACAGCAAGCTCAAACTATCACTGATTGTCAATTCACTTTGCTGCCCTAAGTCTCTTGTTAATATGGACAAACACAGCAAGCCCATTAGTTCAAGCACCTGTCCCTGATTCTAAAGACATTTAGCTGCCCCAAGTCTCTTGTCATTGAAGACAAACACAGCAAGCCCATTAGTTCAAGCACCTGTCCCTGATTCTAAAGACATTTAGCTGCCCCAAGTTTCTTGTCAGTGTGGACAAACACAGCAAGCCCATTAGTTCAAGCACCTGTCCCTGATTCTAAAGACATTTAGCTGCCCCAAGTCTCTTGTCATTAAAGACAAACACAGCAAGCCCATTAGTTCAAGCACCTGTCCCTGATTCTAAAGACATTTAGCTGCCCCAAGTTTCTTGTCAGTGTGGACAAACACAGCAAGCCCATTAGTTCAAGCACCTGTCCCTGATTCTAAAGACATTTAGCTGTCCCAAGTCTCTTGTCATTGAAGACAAACACGGCATGTCTATTAGTTCAAGCACCTATCACTGATTCTCAAGACATTTAGCTGCTCCATGTCTCTTGTCATTGAAGACAAACACAGCATGTCTATTAGTTCAAGCACCTATCACTGATTCTATAGACGTGTATTAACCCCAAGCCAACTATCTAAGAAGGCGACTGTGAACTGAACCTCACTCACCGTTACAGAAAGTCCAAAAGCCGTGGTGATTCCTGGCGATCCTCCAGCTGTACCCTTCAAAGTTCCTCTCCCACCCCGCGCTGTGCAGATACGAGTCAGGGTCGAGGACCTGACACATCCACATGATCTCGTCAAGTGCTATCTGCTCCCAGGTCAACTCCAGATACACCTCTTCACTCTCTTCCACGCTACCGTTCGAACGGAGTTGAAATCCTCCTCCTTGGTAATCTGGCAACGACGAGGTTCATTAGCTTAATTAAGGCGGGTGATTTAGAGGACGCGAGAAAAGGTCGGTGATTTTACAGTTTTTATAGCAGAACATTTATTTTTCCAAAACAATTAAAGGATTGCTCCAGTGGCAACGTTTAGTTTAATTTTCTTCACACGATGATATCAACAGTTGTTGAATATCTTTCAAGGATGTCTTGGAATTTGATGACAACTTTTTCTGTTTATTCAACATGTGAATAAAATTAAACTCTATGTTCCTACTGAAGAAATATTTGATCTATTTTGGCCAAATATTTTATTTATTTAGCACCGCGTCTTACTACCCGTTCGGGTTATACGCTTAAGTACTAATTACACTAATGGATTAGGAATTGGGAAGGTTGAATTTAGAGGAAGTGAACCCGCATTTGCGTGGAGGGAGAGTGGAAAACCATTTAGTAAAAACCACCCCCAGTTCACCCTACCGAGATTCGAACCTCGATCTCCCCGTCCTCGGTGGTTGAGATCAACACGACTGGCGCGTTAGCCAACTACGCCATCTAGGTTACGTCCCCTACATCCCCACCTTAAGCTCAACATAAGTAGGAATCAATTAAAATGTAGACCTTCTTCAGTGTCCGCATGGTCTAAGTCTAACTCGTCATTCTCGCTAAAGACTAGACTGCTGATAACAGGGAGATTCGGGGTTCGAATCCCGGTCTGGTTGAGGCTGGTTTTCCTAAACGGGTCTCCATTCTACCTCCACGCAAATGCGGGCACACTTCCTTTAAATTCAACCTTCCACATCTATAATTAATTTGCGTAGTTAGTAAATATCCGTATAGCATTAACAGATAGTAAGATGTGGTGCTAAAAATAAAATAGAACTTAGAAGAAATGTTCCCACAATTTCGTGGAATGAGGTTTTAAAAGCACACCCTCAGTACACCCGTAATTATTAAACCAGACAGGTTTAGGTTATACTGGTACTTTAACCCGCACGCCCACCGATGTACGTTACCTGAAAAAGAGATCCAATAACTTTTAGAAATGACAGATAATATTCTTCATATCACGATTTGACTCAAATATCCCTTGATGTTCCAATACCTTTATGTTCAGTACTGTCACATAAAATGGTTGCACAAAAAAAAAAAGTTTTCTTACGGTCGAATGGGAATGCTTATGAAGAGGAGTGTACTGTGCAGTCTTGGTTTTCTGACTCTGCTGTTTTATATGCTGGTTTCTAGACCTGAGAACGGGATTAATGTCTTATACCAGGACTAATGTGTTGATGTTTACGCCAGGGAAGTCACAAAAATAAACCAAGTTTAAGAAACCTTGCTTTAAGGCTTTAAAGGACCTAGAGATTTAGGGGTCAATAACGCGAAAGTGCTAAGTTTTCGTGTTAAAGAAGGCACAGCGAAGGACAAAAGTTACTGTCGTTGGATTAGAAGTTTTTTTTAATCGAATTATATTTTGTGAGGGTATATTAAACGAAAAGTAAAGTCATGAGTAAGTTTCACCTAATTGTCAATAGATAATTACAGTTTTTGATAATATCAAAATACCTTTAACACACTCTTTGTTTTAATAAAAACAATGATTGCAATAAAACTATTGACATACACTCACTCCAACAGGTGGAAACTTGGATTAAGGAATTGGCCTCATCTTCGCTGGTTTGACGGTGACGTGGAGGTAAATCTCCCTCCAAGTAAATGCGGATACACTTCCTATAAATTCTACGCACCTCATACTATTAGTTAAAATAGCAGGTAATAAGACGCGAAGCATGGAATATAATTTTATACATTAATATATTTAAAAAAAAATCAATAGATGATTTAAACTTTACGTACTTAAAAAAAATATTTAAATAAACTTACAGCTTGCATCTAATTTATTCTAGAACATTATAATCATACCCTAGAATTCATATGAATTTGACGATAGTTTACAAGAAGCTGCGTTTTGAAAATTTAAAATTTATTAAAAATATTTGAACGATTTTGTTTAAAGTTTTTACATGAAGAGTATTTATTATGTTTAAAAAGGTGAGGCGTTTGTTTTCCAGAGGAAAACTTTCTTAAGAGTAATTTACTGAAATCCTATTTTCAAAAATTTTGTTTCAAGGTATTTATGTACCATTTTTATTTTTCAAGTGAACGAAGACACATTTCTGTGAAGAGTTCCTCCCCCTCCCCCTCCCTTTCAATCTATCATAGTTATCTCCGTTTATTTCATGATTACTATTTCACCAATAATGTGAAGGTGCTAGGATTTGTCGAAGTAAGTACTAAGAGACGTGAGCTATATAATCTTATGTATTTGCAAATAAGATACATCACGTACACATTACTTCATGTTTCTTTAGATTGTATCCCTCAAAACGTGACATTTTTAAATCAACACCTTGTGAGTCCCATTTTTTTTTATTGTTTCGAGTTTTTTTGGTACATTACCTATTCCCTGAAAGAGAAAGCAGCCTTACCTTTATTGGTTCCGCTATGGCATAGCTTATATCTTAGGGCCATGGTGTTATTAATCAAGGTAAGTCGGTGTAAACAGACAACGGAGTGTACGTATTCATTTGTTTGTTATTTTAAGTTATACAAATTGAAATGGATTTCACTTGTCAAAGGAGAATCTTATATATAGAATGGTGCGGAAACGATTTGACAATCTGTGCCGAGGAAACTGATGGACAAAGTGCTGAGGTTTGTCTGAGGTCCGTTGGAGCTCACCTGAGTGACATTATCTTCAAAAAGTAAAAAAATATAGTTTGAAGTTTGCTTTTACTTATCAAGTGAATATTTGCCTTTCAACTAAAGTGTTAATTTTCAAGTTACTAATATTCTAATTGTTTCTGCCTCACCCTGTATATGTAGAATTTATTTCACTGATCAAAAGCTATTATTTATTTATATTTATGTAATGTGCTCTTCAGTTGTCTCTTTTGATAGATACTAGCAATACCTATGAAATAACACTGACACAATAATATAATGATGTCAATGGTGACCTAAAAAAAGTATGCCTGTACTTTCTACCAAGATATCACTACGGACAAAGACAAATAGTTTATTTGGACACTTTTCTTCAGGTTCAGCGTGACTGAACAACATTTGATAATCCCGTAAAGATATTTCAAGTGTTTCACACGAGATTGAATGTCAACACGAAAGGAGGGACATTTTCCTGATGTTTTGTCATTCTTATTTACTTTCTCAAAAAAAAAAAAAAAGTAAAATTAANTGAAATCGAATAGAACGTATGAGTGTGTACGTTTTATTTGCCCATGTTTCTGTAAACGAAGTTGAATGGCATATGACTGTGTGGGCAATACCGTAGCATTCAAGGTGTTTAGCAAATTTTCTTCAGAATTGATATTAAAAAAATGTGGCTGTTGTTAACAGGTTTCTTATTAATGCGAAACACAAATGTAAACAACAATACCGTCATCAGATGAGAACATTCCCGAAACCTTAACCTCCCCGTGCCAACTGTAGCCAGTAAACCCTTCCAGTGAATCATTAATAGAACGTCCCACAATCAGGTTGCAATAAGGTCGCTTATGGGCACTCAACATCTTTCTAGCTCTTCAGTTACGCCGGTAACTGTGTCATTTTTCAACCGAGGGGGTTGCCATCTTGTAGCTTATAACTGAACATTTCATTTCAACGAAATAATCGTGTTATTTTATACAAGGTGGCCACAAAGTCTGGACACATAGACACAGAGTTGAACTTTGCAATGTCAACAAGGGACAAAATACTGAACATGTAACGTAATGTCATTTAACGTCCTAAAATTATATTTTTATGTTTTTATGTATGAAAAAATATTTGCCTATATTTGTGTAAGGTGACCTGGTGGTCTAGGGGTAAGGTGTCAGACTTCTGTGCTGAGGGTCCGGGGTTCAATCCTCGGTCCCGGCACGGATTTATCTGATTGCTAAATCCTTCCTTCACCCGTTGACAAGACGTGTATTAATCACAACTTGTGAATGTGAGGAATGCCAGGCCTCCACCGTGGTTCGGATTCCACGTTAAACTGTAGGTCCTCCATTTCATCTCACAATCACCCTACCATTACACATTAGCGTAAGTGCGTATAACCCGAACGGGTAGTAAGACGCGGTGCTAATAATAATAATAATAATAATAATAATAATAATAAATTTTTGTATCTGTGTATTTGCCTACGACCTGTATCCAAACTTAATGGCCACCCGTATAACATCAATGATGTATCTAGTGATAGTAATATAACCAACCAAAACCATTTGTGGCGAGCCATCTGATCTCCAATTGACCCTAAAAAGATCATTTGAATAATTATTATAGATTACGAAAATATCTTTTAGCGTATTTGAATACATAATACTATTCCCCCTATATATACAATAAAATGACATAAGGTAATCAAAAGGCTGTGCTAATTAAACTTATTATCAAGCAAGCTGTTAGGAAAATAAAAAGTAGCTCAATTGCTAAGAAGTTTTTATGAACTATTGAAAGGTTTCTTGATCTAAAGCAGATTTGTCAAACTTGCAGCTTGATGATTCTATGCGGCTCACTAACCTCTTGATGAACTAGCATACAAGTTTACAAATTTGGTAGAAATACACTATTTGAGATTATGACATTTGGAAATGTATCATTATTCGGTGTCGATTCTCAAAAATTATTAAATCTGTACACCAAATATGTCATTGTTAGGCAGCATACGAAAGTTCGAAAAGTTGTCTTATCTAATGAAAAGTAACTAACATTCGGGATAAAACGGATTAAGGCAACGCAATAGTAACCATAAAAGTTACTTTAGCACAATATTTAAAGCTTAACACTCCCACCAATGTTTTATTTCTTCAATCTTGATTTTCTTTTTGTAATAATCAGAATTTTAAAATCGTTACATACATACATCATGCCATCTCCTTATGGGGTAGACAAGAAACTGTTCATATAGTTTAAAAAAAAAAAGATCCGTACTTAATCAATCCTCACAAACTTTCTCCACACTTCCCTATCCTTGCATACTCCCTTCGCCTCAACAACATCCATACACCGAGTCATATATAATCTTTATATTTCTCTTTTTCACACACTCGTCCACAACATTCAACCACGTCTTAGATGGCTTATCCCTTCCTTTTGATCCATACACTCTACCTTCATATATTTGCTTCGCCACTCGATCCACCCTCATGCTCTCAACATGCCCAAACCAATGCAACACGCTTTTTTCACATTTACCTAATATATTCCCTTTTAAACTCACTCCTTCAGCAACCATTCATTACCGACTCTGTCCATAAAGTTTTTCCACAAACATTAAATATCTCATTCCTACCGTATTCACCTTGATCTTGTGTTTATCCTCACAAACCCACGCTTCACATCCATAAAACAATGTTTATGTTAACAGACTTTTATTTACTGTCATATTTTCCTACTTCTATGTTACTTCATTCTTTGGAATAATCCACATACATCCAATTACTCTCCGATATGCACTCACCCATCTGTTAATTTATCCATCCATCCTTCCAAATATTTTTTACAGAACATTCTATCCCCATACACACAATCATTCACTTGTTCTAACAGTTTTCCATTTATACTAAGCTGACAATCATTTCACGATCCGTTCTTATCAAAAATTATCACCTGTCGCCACATTCAAACGATTTAATGCATTCTTCAAGTAACTCTCGTTCTTAGTTATTAATACGGCATCGTCTGCATGTAGACTCACTCTCCCATTCACATTGTCCATTTGCACGCCAACTGCGTCCTCACTTAATAGATAATCAATATTGATCATTTTTAAATGCGCCCCCCCCCACCCCCAGAATTTTTTTAATGTTCGATGTGGCCCTTATAATCAGACGAGTTTCATTCGGCTGATCTAGAGTATCGTCACCTGTCTGTTGGTCCGTCTTGTACCAGAGCCAGGTGACCCATGTTCCTATATCTATCTCCTCCCATTGCCAGCTGTTGCCGTCAGTCTTCTGGAGGTTCCAGGACCACGATCCGGGGACAGAGTTCCAGTCGGTGTTCTCCAGCACCACTTCTCCGTCGCTCGTCTTCACATCGTAGTAGAACGGGGACTCGCGAGACTGTCAAATACGAACATAAACTTATTTACACTGCGTTTAAAACCGCTATAGGATTGAGGTCAGCGCAGCCGGAGTGGGGAGTGGAGGCTCGTCACATTCTAGACCAATCCGTGAAGGGGAGTTGTTATAGTAACCGATGCACGTTGCCAGATTTCTTGACTGTCACTGAGTATGATTGCATAGTAGTAATGTGTGACCTCCCGCTATGTGGCAACTATGCTCCCCGGCCTACCCACCACGCGGATCTTAAAGCAGTTTAAATCTCAGTATACTCTTAGAGCGTTCAACACTGGAGCTACCCTCACTGGTGGGAACCTGGTCTGGATGTCAAGCTGATTTATTGTGGTTTACCGGTGAAGGGGAGGTCGTGGTTCGACTTTTATCTGCGTGTACCAAGGGTAGTTTTAAAAAAATAATAAAAGTGTTGAACACATAAAATCAAGCACGTGTATATTTCCTCAAAATTCTACCGTTATAATACTTCCTCCATTACCGTAGTTAAAATATCCGTTTAGCTCGAGCGGGCACTATGGATGTAAAAAAAACAACACCAAACCAATCAATTAAAAGCGTGGTTGGACTGAGCATTGATTTTGACGCATTGTCTGCTTGGTTTTATTAAATCTTGTTTGCTTTGTTGATTTATTTTAATTTGTGCTATCATTGGGGCTCATTTTAACAAATTCTGTTTTACTAAACTGCTTTCATTTTCTTTGCACTCACGCTATAAACATTAGGATATACACATATGAATAGAAAAGAATATAATTTGCTTAAGCTTTAAAGTCAACTTGTGTTCTGGCTAAAATAATTAATTCACTTATCTGCCGCAGCATGTGGGCAAAGGCTTAATATTAGTCTGGTTCAACTGTGATGCGTAGGTCAGGGTTAGGATTCTGCAAGGGTGTGCAAAGGTGTGCATTTCTAAATGGTTTCTTACGCTCGATTTACGCAAATATGGATGAGTATACTCTAAATTTAATCAAAATTCCTTTTAAATTGTCGTAAAAAATATGCAGATTGTTTGGAAGGATTTTTTTTTTTTTTTGCTTATAGCATTTCAGACCGGGAGGGATATGAAATTCAGTTCGGTTGCCTGTATGTAGATTATTCAGTGCTCTGGCAGTACAGGGTGGTGCCCAGGGTACACCTATGGAAGTTATCTACTCGTACCCGCAATTAGATGATGTGATGATAGTGAATATGGAGGTGTGGGTCAGTGAGAGTCTTAAATATAACTTAAATCTAATTTACCAACCCATGGCGACTGTTGGGGTAATTTTCTGAAAGAGGAAAATACCCAAAGTACCAGTAGGGAATCGAACCTGGGACACCTAGTCTCGTAGCCAGGTGCACTAATCACTATATCACGGGGACGGATGGGTGGGTAGTAAGCCGCGGAGGGGAAAAAAAAGAGAGATTGCACTCATTGGGTTTTTATTTTACTGTTTAATTTGCGACTTCACATCAAACATTTTCCCAAGGTTCGAACTTTTTTTTGGTTTGTTTTAATATTCAAGGCGATTTGCGTCTCGGCTGAAAGTCCGGAAAAAGTATTTGCCTGAACCTTGTTTTATAATAAACAGAGATATTTTCACGTGTTCTTTTTATGGGTAGCAAAGCTTTACCTAGCTCAGGAAAAAATTGACTTTTGAAATCCAAGCATCGCTTTTTCAATCTGATACTTCAAAACAAATAGAATTTGCGTTTATATATTCAATGTTCAAATATCGGAAAATATTTCCATATTACATCGATTTGCTTTTTGTTTGATATTCTTTTGCAAGTTTTTCAGTAGCATCTACGATCTGTAGAGTAATAGTGAAAGATTTATGCATGTTTGTGACGAGTTTTCCCTCATAACAAGGACGCATTATGATGTTTTATTGAAAAAGGTATTAATAGGTTTTTGTCAGAAATATAGAAAGCTAATGCATGCTTTTCAGATAAATAACACTATTTTAATAATTTTTCTTTGTCTGATTCAGCATTAGTTAATGAAGTATGTAAGTATTTTTTTTACGAAACACAACGCTTGAATTATCAAGTACGGTACTAGTTAAAGGAATGTTTGTGAAAATATCATCTTTAATAATAAATATACCACATAATAAATCCGAATCAAGGTAACAACACTTTTTCAATTAGATCTTCCTGTGCAAATTAATAACTTTTTTACTTTTAAAAAATTCATTTTATTATGGTTCATATTTGAATACAATTTATTTTACACGTCCATTTTGAAATTCTAAGGACTCCTTGAGCAAATAACAAACACATATCAATATTTATTATTTATAGAAATTCTGGTAGCTACAATCAACTACCTTTTTTTTCTCTCTCTCGCTCTCTAGAGTTTTATTATTTCAAACTGTACAAACCAAAACTAAATAATATTTTTTATTCGTTTCTAGGAAAAATATATTAACTTTTTTTTTAACTAACTCAATTTATCTGTAAAAAAATAACCTTTACCGCAGTCGAAAGGAAAAATCTTTGCATTTCTTTTTTAATTATTTGATTATTTTCTTGTATAAATAGTTCTCACGTTGGTTTCGTAAATTATGGGTTTGTCCGGGTTCTGAACATCGGAAAAAATTATAAAACTATTAGCTTGTATATTAAAAATCGCATTTGCATGTCTGTGTATTATTTAGTTTAATATGTTACATACCAGGTTTGTTTGGTTGATGATAATAGGCAGCAGAGTTTTGATGAGTCCCACATAGAGATGTGTAGCGTTCATTGTTACCAGAAACTTCCTGAAAGGAAGGCAAGTCTTCCCTTTCGCGAGATATAGTGTTAATTAGCGAGGAGAGGCACAGCCGTGGTTTACGTTACAGCGATCGCATGACTAACACACGGCCGCAGATTGTTTGAATAATAGTTTGAGCTTAAAAACATATTCCATGGTCAAATGTATTGATAACGAGCTTCATATAACATGTATTTGTTACGCTCTGCAAGGGAAATTATTTATATAATAACGTGTATGTTTATGATGTATTTAATAATGATAAAAAAAGTAAACTAGGAAGCTTTATTTTTTATTTAAAGTTTTGCACTACGTCCTTTTGCCCGTCCGGCTATTCGCGTCTAACCAGTTTCGATGGGCGAATGGTCTAAGGCGTCACTCTTGAAATAGACTGAAATTGCAATGATGGTAAGATTGGGGCTTGAATCTAGGTCGCGCTTATGAGGGCTGTTGCTGCTAAATGGCTTTCCACTTTCTCTTCACGAAAATGCGGGTACGCTCCCTCTAAATTCAACCTTCCTCATTCTTAACACATTTGTGTAATGAGTACATACATGTGCGTATAGTCCGAACGGATTGTGGGAAGCGGTATTAAAATAATCATTCAACTAAACTAATGTGTATTTCCTTCCACATCCTTAACCCACAATTCATTGCGTGAGTACCATGGACAACGTCAGCTACTTCTTTTAGTAACTAATAAAACCAAATGAGACACATTCCCAGAATGTTAAGTTTTACTGACTTTCAATCAATGTTTGTGAAAATGATCTCACAGTAAAAATCATGGTTTTATTATCTTATCAGGATGAAAACTGTCGACCTTGTACATCAAAGCTTGGTCACAATCCGATGCTTACATTGTAATAAAGGTAACTTTTTTATATATAAATGTTTGTACACCTGAGGGCCGTCTGATAAAAATTAACATTATTTGAAATGACCTTTGTTGAGTTGTCATTTCATATCTCGGAATAGCTCATCGTACGGACACACAGTCCCGGAATTTATCTACGTAATATCAATAGCTGTTTGGTCCGTTTGATTCAATTCCACGAAGAATCTATTTTTAAGTTTTTACAAACGGATTGGTTCTAACATCAAAAGAATTTCACTTGCTTTGGTGGCCGCATGGTCTTAAGGTGGGGTGCTAGTGAGCGTGAGTTTAGTGTATTAATTTTGCAGCTTTTATAGCATAAACATTTTTGGACGAAATAAATAAAATATTTCTTCTATAGAAACATAGTTTAGTTTTATGCACGTGCTAATCTCAATAGCTCTTGAATATCTGTCATAAGCATAGCAGCATTTGGTAACAAACATTTTAAATAAAGATAAAAAGTTGTCATTAAATTCCAGGACACCTTTGACAGCTATTAAAGAACTGTCGAGATTAGCATATGTAGAAAACTAAACTCTATGTTTCTATAGAAGAAATATTTGATTTATTTTGGCTAACAAATGTTTATGCTATAAAAAATGCAAAATTAATACACTAAGCTCTCGCTCACAAGCACCCCACCTTAAGGTGAACTGAATACTTTTTTTCTTCAAAATTGTTCTCCACTTTCTCTCCGCGCGAATGTAGTTCACTTCGTATAAATATAACCTCCCTAATATCTAAAACCATTGGCGTAATTAGTGCATAAGCTTATAGCCCAAACAGGTAGAAAGAAGCGGTAGTAAAAAATAAAAACACAAAAAACATTTTCAAAGTACTATGTTTGTGTCGGAGTTTAAAAAAGTTTAGCCACCGTCGATGGGCACCCAGACTAAGTGGCAGTTGTAACTTGTCTGGTTTGCCGGTAACTTATAGCTTAAAGTTCGTATCCTGGATGGGTGTATTATGGTGGATTTTCAATTTGGTTTATCGTGCTCTCTCCACTAAAATGAGGGCACATTTTCTTTAAAATCTACCATTAGAATAACCACCCGGTAATATTATGAAACGCCAAGCAAAAAAACATCAAAAACACTGCCCGTAAGGTAGAACTTGAAAGCTGAATTTTAGCAAGAATTATACATTTAAGGGGTGAATTTTGTCCTGAATGCCTTCTTTATTCATACGCCTTAAAATGCAGGCGTTTCAGACGTAAGCTTATTTTAGATTATTGCAATGGTAGTATGGTAAATTTATATTGCCCATAGGTGACCTGGTGGTTTAGGGGTAAGGTGTTGGACTTTTGTGCTGAGGGTCCGGGGTTCAATCCTCGGTCCCGACACAGACTTATCTGATTGCCAAACCCTTCCTTCACCTCTGACAAGACGCGTATTAATCACAACTTGTGAATGTGTAGAATGCCAGGCCTCCACCGTGGTTCAGATTCCACTTTAAACTGTAGGTCTTCCATTTCATGTCACAATCACTCTACCATTAAACATTAGCGTAAGTGCGTACAACCCGAACGGTTAGTAAGACGCGGTGCTAGTAGTAATAATAATTACCTATACATTCTTATTTAAGATATTAGTGCCTTTTGTAAATTGAGAGAATAAAAATGCCTTTTCTATCTCTTTTTTTGTTGTTGCTAAATTCTGGGAAACTATTTTGGAAATCCCTCGCTTAACATTAAGTTTTGTTATCAAATTTCCTCGTCCACTAACGCCTTAGAGAAAAGCGGTATCCCCTTTTGCCTCTCCCACTGTTGCCCTTGCTAGGCTCTCTCTCTCTCTCTTTCAATAGCGTACCTACCATTCGAGAATGACAGCCAAATTTCTACTTCACGGGGATGTCTGTAGAAGGTAGGAACAATCGTTGGTTCCGGTGGTCCGAGAAGTTCAGTCATCAAAGTCTGGCGGTGAAGATTTTCCTCTGGCCTACAGTGGTGTCAGTTCAGTCAGTGATTGTATCTTAAGGAGAATAGCTGTGATGTGCGTCTCTATTTATTACTATGTATTTACATTGTGGCGATAGAGTGCCCTTGTAGCTAACTAAACTAAAACGAAAATATTATTTAAATTGAAAAAAAATGACACTTGGACACAGAAATCGAGCCGGGGCCTTTGGCTTGGTATGCCAATGCTCTAAAGCATAACCACTTAGCTATCCAGTAACTGTCCCGTTGCCCAGGGTCATCCTCCACTCATATTTTAAGGCAGATTCTGTGATGGACTTGTGCCAATTGTCGTCTACAAATGTGTTATCAATTAAGAATCACGAGCTATAAGATAACGCAGCCAACATCGACTCGGTAGTTGACTTTTTTTCTGCCAATAGTACAATAATTACAACTGTACAAATAAAAGCTTTAAGCTTAGTCCGCACGACCACCGACGCGGGTAATAATTTTCAAGTCAAAAGGCACCAATATTTTTTTCCAAAACAAGAATAAATTATTAAAAAAATAATTTATAAAAGGGTTAAAATTATTTTATAAAGTTAACCATTTATCATTAAGGGAGGAACGCAGATAAAGGTGCTATTTTATAGTCCATTATTGTTTTCTGGTGACAGAGAGGTAGGGTTTCGAATCCCAGAATGTACCGTTTTCTCCTTAATGGCTCCCATGTATATATAGGTAAGTTTCCTTTTTTGCTTTAGATTCCTCCTTTCTATCACATTAGTGAAGCCTAAGAGATGTAATAAGACGCTTATAGTTAAAAAAAATATCGAAAAAAGTTATTAAAATATAGCATATAAACATGTTTAAACTATAAATACTTTAATTTAATTCATTTGGGCGTTATTTTAATATCAAGGGAAAAGTATGAAAGTTAAATTACACACAATTTTCAGGTTAACAAATTTTATATCACAAACACCATATTATGCGCCCCAGCAAGTACGGGCTTTAAATTAATTTAAATATTTCAGAGACCTATTTTTAACCATAATCTGAAGTGCATTATAAAGGTTTGATAATGGTCCAACATATGGCAACACTTAAACTTAACGCAAGTTAAAATTGGACTTAACTTGTTTTTACCAGATATCATTCTTATCTTATGTAGCTATAATTTAATAAATGGAACTATGGATTACTGAATATTTATTATAAATAATTTGTTTCACAAAATATTCATTTTGTTTGACTGTTTTCGAATATAAAACGAGAGAGAGGGTTTAAAGATAGCGCCTTGAGTATCATTAGAGATAGGAACACATTTTGTACCATTTAAACCAAACCCCATCTTCATAAAATACATTTGACCCGACAGAAATATATCTAATTACTTTTAGTAAGATTTTTTTTTTCAAATATCTTAACTTATCATATTAATTCATTTTGTTTCAGGTAAGATTATGCAGTGGTTCTGGTGTACATTTCTAGCTACATGTTAAGGTATGTTTTCAAAGTTATATTACAGAATACTCATTAAAATATACTTCGTTAAAGCGAATCAATCAAGCGAATTCAATCTTTTTCCTGCTTGTATTTTAAGCAATACATTATATAAGCTCTATAATAACCATAATTTATTCATAATAATTTTATATTCAAGACACACTTTCCGAGTCTATAACATCGTCTCATAGTTAATTTAATTACACGATTAAGAACTCCTGGTATCTAATGAGAACAATTTATAACTACTTATAACCTTAGTGTTCAATTTGAGCTGAAAATTCGCTGGTAAGCTCTATGTTGACGAATATTAATCTTAACAACAACCATAATAGTAGTAGTAGTCGTCACACACTTGAACTCTTGTTGAGAGCGTTAATTAATTACGTAGTTAGGGGGCGAGGAGGGGCTAAGCTAACATGATATGGTGTCACATGTTAGAAGTATGGGACGTGTTCAGTCCTCTGAACTGTGATTATGTTGTGAAATATATATATATATTTTTAGCCTATGTTTGTTTAAAATTGTGTTTTATTTATTGTTTTGATTTAATTTATTCTGTGAAAGTTTCCCGCCATTTTAAAGTGCTGTGGGGTGTAATAAAGAATGTAAGACCGGTTTCTTTGTTTCTGGTTGTTGATAAAGAGTAAGAGAGCTTAGGCTGTATGTCTGGTGGTTCTGTTGTTTGTAGCTCAAAATGGGAAAGATAAATGTATTATTATTATTAATATTATTATTAGCACTGCGTCTTACTACCAGTTCGGGTTATACGCACTTACGCTAATGTGTAATGGTAGGGTGATTGTGTGATGAAATGGAGGACCTACAGTTTAACGTGGGATCCGAACCACGGTGGAGGCCTGGTATTCTACACATTCACAAGTTGTGATTAATACACGTCTTGTCAGAGGTGAAGGAAGGGTTTGGGCAATCAGATAAATCTTTGCCGGGACCGAGGATTGAACCCCGGACCCTCAGCACAGAAGTCTGACACCTTACCCCTAGACCGCCAGCTCACCCTGATAAATTGTTCCAGCGATAACTTATTTTGGTGTTTCAGACATCACACGCCTGAAAGTGACTGGTTTTTGTGAATTTTCAAAATTTCAGTTGAAGAAACTCATTTTCCTATTCCCTATTATCCTGACCTGGGATCATAAACGGTACAGGGAAATTTTAAGAGGAAGATCTTTTTTTTTTAAATGTAGAATTTTTTTTGGCCAAAATTGATAAAAAAAGGACTATTTTAATATTGTTATTTTATTGATTTTGAGAATTTCTATTAATAGTGACAGATGCGGATCACATGACTAGGCGTGTATGAATACGTGAAATTAGATCTAGTAACTTTTCTAGCTGACAGATGAATTGTTTCTATGGAGATTTGACTGTAGGCTTCAGCGTCCGCCAATCTAGAGTTTGAATAAGTAAGCTATTTTACGCTTCTAATACAAATCCCACCACAGTAGGATTTGGATAGTTAGATATTGGTTGGTTCTAAAATTTTGATAATTCGAACATATCTTTATTTCCCATAAAATTCTTATCTACATCAATGTTAACAAATCTAATTTAATTCTGATTTTATAAGTAAATATTTGGCTAATTCGAAGCCTAAGTACACTGTTAATTTTTTTCGAGTTTTTACTCATTTCAAACCGAGCTTATCGACGGTAGAACGTTGACCAATGGGGAGGGATTCTTTAAAAAAGTAAATAACTAAAATATCCAATAATCCTTTGATAAAGAAGACATCACAAACATCCAAACAGAAGAACCAATACTATCCGTTTCTGAAGCACTTACAATGATGGAAAACCTGAAAAGATTCACTGAATCCCAACGAGACGTAAAATACAACATTTTTTTTTAAGCTATCAGTGAACTTGAAGATTTTATTTATTATGTCAAGATAAGCAAATTACAACAAAATAAGATAACTAATTTTTTCAAACGTAATGACAAAAACTGATTTAAGTCAGCAATTTTTGTATGTTATATATATATATTTTTTCCAAGATTTTATATTTTGTGTTTAAATGTTTATTGTTTGTTCATATATGTATAAAATGTGCATGTGTGTCTTATAGCATATACATTTTAAAATGTCTGTATTTATGTGTAGCAAATTTTGAGATTATTGATTTATTATGTACCAGCTGCCTAGACACTCATAAAAATTGTTAATATGAATTTTGAATTTTTTTGAATTTTTTTATATCCCTAGGACTTCGAATTAAATAATTTCAACCAAGTTATTTGTTTTTTTACCTTGTATTAACAAACGATCACTGGAACGAACAAGGTGCTTCATAGCTTTCTTGATTATGTGATAAAATGTGACCGAGATTCCTCGACTCTTTTCTTTCTGTGTGCGTGCGCAGCGCTGCTCTTTTGTTCCTACTGCGCGGTCGGCTGCGCATCGTCTCGACGAGCTTAGAGGCTCGGGCTTCCTGATCTTATCGAGACAATCTGGTCTCGAACTCACTTTAGTTCACGTCGGTTCGTCCCTTGTCAGGGTGGTAAAGCGCGACCATGAATGTGCACTGAGTCTGTTCACGAGTCGTTAGCTCTCGGTTGCAATAACTTATTGAATGGAGGGAGATTTCTCGACCCCAGGAATGACTGTGTATTGTTTGACGAATATAATCGCGCGGGTGCGAAGAAGAGTTCCCAGTTCGAAGTTGATTGTGTACCTATAACAACCGTGGGTTCATGTTTAGTTCTGAATAAATGTGTGAACCACAATCTTTCGAGTGCCTTCTCCGCCCAAACCCCGGAGTAACGCCCTGACGTACTGCGCCCCGAGTCTGGGTCGCAGTCCTCTATTTAATACCGCCTGTGTCAATGGGTGCAGACACGAGCCGTCTCCACGAGTGACCAAAAGGGGTCCACGAGTGGTGTGGGCACACTGTGAATTAATTAAATTAATAAGATTTTTATTTTAAAATGCAAACAATATTTTTTATTTGTGTATATTAAAGGATATATAACTGATGATGGTAAAATGTTCATATTCAAAACCCAAGTTTAAAGAATCGGCATTCTTAAACAAAAGTTATTAAAAAAGGTGTAGCATCTTATGAATTTGATCTAGATAATTTCATTAAAACAAAAATTTGACCGAGATTCAAAACCAAAACCTTGTGTATGCCTTTATCGACAGATATCCTAATATTTAGTGTGCTATAAAGGAAAAAAGTACAATATATTTTTAATTAGGCCACAAATTAAATTCCAGGAGTTCTTAATAAAGTGATGTTTCACGTATGTGGATTTAACAAGTACTTTGTAAGCTATTACTAAATATTTTTTAACATAGAAAGGGTATAGACTATTTTAATTAAAAACCACCCACTTCGGTGGCCGCGTGGTATAACGCGCTACTCTCGCAGTAGACTAGACTGCCGATGACAGGGAGGTTGGGGTTCGAATAATCGGTCGGATGCACCGAGGGTGATTATTCCAAAATGGTTTTTACCTCTCCCTCCATGCGAATGCGGGTATTCTTCCTATACATATAACCTTCCTAGTCTCTAAAATACTTAGCGTAATTAGTACATAGGCGTATAACCCGAACGGGTAGTAAGATGTATTGCCAAAAATTGAAAATCTATTTATTTACTCTTGTAATAAACTTTTAGGCTTGATTATGATACGTAGTGTTTGTTCAAACAACACAATTTTTTTTTAAAATACAAAAAATAATGGGTACGTGTAATTAGTTTTAATTATTTTATCTGGACTTGCACAATAATAATCCGATTAGTTTGTATGTCTGCTCATGCTGTGATGAATGATTCAGGGCATACGAAACTTCGACTCGACCTCGAAAATTCGAAACAAATGTCAGCTTAGACTTCGCTTCAATTCCGGCTTAGAAGCTTCGTCAATAAAATATTGACAGCTAGAATACTCGATCTATGGTTAATTATTTCCATCACTACATAATATAAAACAATATTTATTTGCGAAAAATCCTAATTAATTGAATTGTAAGTTATTTAATTTAATAAATCAAGTTATATTATATGAAATATTAGTAACAATAAGTACGATAAAAAATTTATAAGTAATTTCAATACATAAAGTTTAATAAACAACATAATATATTTTTCTAATGTAAAAAAAAAAGTAACAAAAAAATATTCGAACTTCGATTCGGCTTCGAGAATATTTCATATATTCGATTAGAGTTCGCTTCGAATTGAAAAATATGAAACTTGGCACACCCCTATACGAAACCGTGTTTCTCAACATAATTCCTACATCAACATCAGTTTCTACTCAAGTGTCTCAAGACTCTGGAAATAGCGAGAGTCATTAAGTCATTAACTAGATGAATGGAAGAGAGACGAGTGATGGCAGTCTAACAAGTTCCGCGGTCACCCCACGGGAAGATTGAAGAGGTGAGGATAAAATGGTAGGAAGAGAAAAACAAGATAAGAAATATTACATCGGCACGAAGAGGGGTGGGGGTATAATCGGTCGCCTTTTGGGAGCCGCCGTATCCCACCCAGTAGACTTGCTCGCAAATAGAATTTAACTCTCCGTATTAGTTAATGCATGCCTAATTTTATTTTTTTAGCACCGCGTCTTACTACCCGTTCGTATTATACACTCATATATAAATTACGCTAGTGGTTTTAGGGATAGGAAGGTTTTATTTATATGAAGTGTGCCCACGTTTACGAAAGGGGAGAGCGGAACACCAATTTTGAAAAGAACCCCTTCAGTGAATCCGACCGAGATTCGAACCTTGATCTCCCCGTCATCGATACTCTATTATACTTCTAGAATAGCGCGTTAGACCACGCGGCCACCGAACCGAGCTACTGAATTATTATTATTATGATGATTTTTTTTATCTAATCAAGTTTGATATTAAATATAAAAAGTGACAACTGCAGATAACATGAATTGACGGATAAATATATAAAAAGTGTGTTTTATTTCATTGATTAACTGTCAAAAAGGGTTCTTCCTATTTAATTTTGAATGTACAGTAGCCCCATGGCTTCTTTGGTGCTGAGAGCTGACGGCTTTGAAAAGTTACCAGATCAAATTATGTATCCCTACGCCGAACCATATGATCTGCAAAAACATGTGTTTAGCAGCTGTCACTTTTGACAGTCAAAATTTAGGTATATACCTAAATGTTGAATGTCAGAAGTCAGCTGTGAACTGTCAGTAAGCACCAAAGAAGCCATGGGGCTACTGTACATATTCTCACAAATGGTGTAGTTTAAGTTTAATGTAGGTAGTTAACTGGATTTTATTTGTATAGCAGTTTGTTTTAAGGAATTTCGAAAATTGTTTTTCCTATCCGAAGTGGGGCACCTTTACCAATATAACTGCTGCCTTTCTTTTATTTGTTCACAATAAAAAGTTGAATTTTCAGCAAATAATTCCGTCAGAGCTATCTCCAGTTATTTCATTAGTGGTTTTTCAAAAAATGTCTGATACAACGAACGTCTTAAATGTGACCCTTTTTTTTTTAATATCATCTTTTCTTTCTAATGTCAGCTTTCTCAGACTCGGGCTAGAAATTGAATTATCTCTCGCCAAAGCTACGTGACTTGACCATACAATAATTTCTACCGACTTAGTCTCACGATGGGGGAATAGACGAATTCACAGAAGTGGGTTTTTTAAAAATAATATCTTCAAACCAAATCTTCTATTGAACCAATACTTTTAATGTTTCATGACTTGAATTCAATCCGTGATGCATATTGAAATATAGAACAAACAAATTAGGCCTAACATTGATATGTGTTAATTTTTTCACCAAATCTTACTACCCATCCCCTCTATCCACATTCTAACTTTGCTATTGGGATAGGAACGAGGAAGTTAGATGAGGAAGTTAGAAGTTATAGAAATACACCCGTATTTTCGTAGAGAGAGATTTGGGAAACAATTTATAAAAACAAACCCTTAATACACTAGGCTATAATCGGAGCTCTGGCCTCCTCGTCACCGATAGAACAAATTAGATGAGCCTGACATTTAGTCCACGTGGACACCGATGCGGGTTGTGACATTTTGAAATTGTATTTACCTGAAGCTACTGCTTAGAATAAATTAAATAAAATGAGGCTGTTTTAAAAGTAAAAATAAATTATGAACACTACAGCAGTTAGGCCTATGCTATAAGTTATTGTTAGAAAATATTTAACCAATATTAAAACTGAACTTGGGACTTGATTATAGTAATTAGGTACTTTTTTACACATTACAAATTATGTCACAGATAGTAAT
Source organism: Timema bartmani (assembly GCA_902151455.1). Lineage (NCBI taxonomy): Eukaryota > Metazoa > Arthropoda > Insecta > Phasmatodea > Timematidae > Timema > Timema bartmani. The sequence continues at coordinate 198,396 of CABFWB010000188.1, forward strand.
ATTCCAATCAAAGAAATTAATCTATGTAAAATAATATTGTAAGTTAGTTATTTAAATTAACATTAACTAAATTTTATTATATTCATGACGAAAACAAATTTAGGGTGTTCGAAAACAAGATGCTTTAGAAGATATTTGGTCCAAAAAGGGATGAAGATACTGGTGAATGGAGGATATTATATAATAATGAGTTACATACCCTGTACTCATCACAATGCATTGTTAGGATAACCAAATCTCGCAGATTACGGTAGGTGGGATATGTGGTGCGAATGTAAGAATCTAGAGCCGTGTTCAGGGTACTGACAGGTAAACACAATGGGAAGAAACCATTGGGAAGACAGATGGGAGAATAGCATTAGAATGGGCCTGAAAGAGACGGGGTGTAATGAGGTGGACTGGATAGAATTAGATCAGGATAGGGACAGGGTGTAAAGAGGTGGACTGGATAGAATTAGATCAGGATAGGGAACAGGGTGTAAAGAGGTGGACTGGATAGAACTAGCTCAGGATAGGGACAGGGTGTAAAGAGGTGGACTGGATAGAATTAGATCAGGATAGGGACAGGGTGTAAAGAGGTGGACTGGATAGAATTAGATCAAAATTAAGTAAATAATTAAGCATTATATATATATTTATAAATAAATAACAGTACTTTGTCATCCAAGTTTATATTTTTAATGCTTGGAGCAAATTTTTTCACATTTTATAACTATTCCATGGAGATTTGTAAATCACGTTGAATCGCCCATTATCTTGGACTATTTATTACTCTTCTCATACAACTTGCATGCAAGTTATGGATCAAATTGAACAGTTTCTAAGTACAATGTTAGCATTTTCAGAAACAAATGGTAAAAAACAAAAGCAACAACTTTTAATACATACTCATCGTTTAAGTATAATAAATGAAGGCACAGTTTAAAAATCACACACAACTAAATACTAGCCAAAATTAGTTATTGTGTTGATTTTTATTAATTTTGTTTTAAGATTATATAATTAGTAAGCTATTTTTACTTTTGTACGTGTTTATACTTGAAAATAAAAAATGTGTAACGCATAAAAATGAATCCTTTACTCTCTTTTGACCAGCAACACTTCTTAGATAGGTGGAAACTGAAAACAAAATCGATGCAACTGTAAATTCCAATTTTTACATCTTAAGAATTTTATCTACCAACTACAAAACCAGATCTACTTTAAAGTATTTATATGTTGATCTAAAAGTATCACTTTTGATAGATTTTAGCAACATCAATAAATAACGTTAAAAAATAGAAAATGTTTTTAAAAAGTTTTCAGAAAAAATATGTTTGTATTTTTGAAAAGACTTTTTATATTAAAATAAAAATATTCTTCATACACTCTCCCTCTACGATGTATTAGTCTGCAGAAAGCATAAAGCACATTCGCTTGTACAGTAAGAACACAATAGGCAGAGCCTTTTTTTAATAATTTTACAGAACTATATTTTTATATATAGTGATACATTCAATCAAAAGGGGCAGCTGAAGGTCATATGACTGAACGTTGGAAAGCTTCCCGCATCAATGAGCACGCTGACACAGATGTCAGTCTCGTCTAGGCTGGATTGCCGCTGTCATAAAGGTTGAGGTAAAGATAAATGTCAGTTATACTGAGACCCGCTTCGGTGGCCTTAAGGGCAAGCTCTACTCTCACAGTTTACTAGACCAGCAATGACGGGGAGATCGAGGTTCGAATCTTGGTCGGGTGTATTCAGGGTGGTTTAATAAAAATTACACTCTCCCTTCATGCAAATTTGGGTACACTTCCTATCAATTTATAACCTTCCTAATCCATAAAACTATTAGAGTAATTAGTACATAAGCGTATAGCCCGAAAAGGTAGTAGGTTAAGTAATATGCGGTGCTAAAAAAAAAAAGTTATATACTGAGATTTGCACCCCCCTCAACCCTAAAGAGTTTCACACCCTCCCCTCTACGCTGGCACATAACCTATACATTCAACCTTCCTTATTCATACCCGAGTAATGTAAATATGCGGATAGTACGGATAGCTACGTTTAATTCAAGAACGAATAATTCTAATTTGATGATTCCTCCAACTCAACTAGTAGAAGGTGACTTGGTGGTCTAGGGGTAAGGTGTCGGACTTCTGTGCTAGGGGTCCGGGGTTCAATCCTCGGTCCTGACACAGATTTATCTGATTGCCAAACCCTTCCTTCACCTCTGACAAGACGTGTATTAATCACAACTTGTGAATGTGAGGAATGCCAGGCCTCCTCCGTGGTTCGGATCCCACGTTAAACTGTAGGTCCTCCATTTCATCTCACAATCACCCTACCATTACACATTAGCGTAAGTGCGTATAACCCGAACGGGTAGTAAGACGCGGTAATAATAATAATAATAATAATAACTAGTAGAACTAGTAGAACTAGTAGAACTAGTCCCCCTTATTGAAGTGATCCCGTTCGAAGCGAATTACGAGGTGACGTGAAAGAAAGTAATCTCGATTCTTCGGCCGATCTCGGTCACAAAAATGAATTCCAATGGCAGGTTTGTGTGGGTTGAAAGGTAATTCATGGCTTCACATTTCCCTTGCTCAGAAAAGCTGTCCACCCCCACCCCATTGTCACAATATCTCTAATTATATAATATCGCTAGTATGAGAGTAGGTTATGAAATGTTGAATGACTAAGCCGGCGTTTAACAAACTTCGCTCCACCATAGTTATTTCAGAATTAGACAATTTTATAATAATTATAATTATGTTATAGTGTTATTATAATAATTATAATTATAGTAACACTATAACATCACCAGTAACTAGGATTGCCTGTTTGCTCTTAGTAAAGGGTATTTGCCAAAGGTCAGAACATGTATTGTTTTCCGTTTGTTTTATACTTATACACCTGTAAAATGTAAAAGCTCATAATATTAGTATGGACCTTTTTATGAGGTCTCCAGAATGCATTTTTTTCTGGTGTGAGGGCTCCTTTGATCTAAAAGGTTTGAGAACCCATGGAATAAACTATAAGATGTCGTTCGTGAACAGCTGAACTATTTCAGTAATGAATTGAATCATTTTGTACTAAGTCCAAGGGTGAATAGTTCCGCCCATCTGGAGTGCACATTTCTTTAAAAGTTGCTATTGAAACTTTTTTTAACTGTCAGATACTTCCCTTCCTATCGTGTTCTTACTTTACTTGTGCACTTTTAGAATGGTGTGTATTTTAAGTCCCATTTACAATATGTAACAAAACCTGTTATAAAACAAAGTTTTATAAAATTTACAGAAATGTTGAAGGAAATCTTAAATGTCACCAAGTTATAAAACATATTTACGCTACATGTAACAGTTTTTTATGTTGTATAACAGGCTACACGTTTCCCATCTAGTGTCGGTAAAGATCAAAAGAAGTTATATAACACAACTTTTAACATTGTTACAAACGCTTCAAGACACGTATGATTATTTTGCAACGTAGTCCAGATAATCAGATCAGTCTGGCTGGAGTTCTTGCAGCAGGAAGACGTGTGTCGGATTCTCCCAGAAAGTGTATTGTTTTGTTGAGTGTATGCTGAATCACGGAGTGGGATAAAGAAAGGTTAAGCTTATTGATAGAACTATACAGAGAGAAACGAGAACTTTGGGCCCCAACATATCCAGATTTTAAAAATAGAAATAAAAAAAATATGACGCGTGGGTGGACATATCAACATCACTGGATCCCCCCAAGGAAGAAGTGGAAAGGAAGATGAGGAAATTAGAGGGATGGTTTCTCCTGGAAGATTGCGGCTGCGGCGAGGATAGTGTCCTTTCTCGAATACATCTTATCACACACTTTTAGTTGGCATTTTTGAAAACAGAAACTGTTGTTGTATAAAAATGTTTTACAACATGTTAAATGTAACATTGTTACTAAACTTTTATGTTACACAACAGGTTTTTCTACATAGTGTAAATGGGCCTTTACAGAATGTACTACCGAGCGGTAAATTTAAAATTATAGTCCCAATCTGTATCCTGTTACTAGGGAGCACCGCTGAAGCACCCTTTATATAACATTACTTATGACTGGTCTCGACAGCGTTGAGGTTGAAGTGAAGTCAAGCTATCAAACTGCAGACATCCTCCCTCCTCATTGTTTCAAACTCCTGAGACTGTGTGGTTTGTCTTCTAACGGGTGGCGGTGGCTTTGATCTCCTCAGCGTCGCTTTTGCTCACAAGGGAAGAGACTTCACTTGAAGAATCCCCCTCCTCAGCTGTGTCAGCTTCCTCCCCACCAAGGAACAAGTTCACCAGGGCGCCAAATATACGCAGCAACGGGTTCTCTATAAATATAACGAGTAATGTCGGTCACTTCTCTAAATCAACGAATGCTCGCACACATCGCAACTTTACACTCTGAATTAGATAGCAAATAACTTTTATTAAGAATAAATATATCAAAACTGTTTTGTTAACTTAATTGAGATATGAAGTTGTCAATTTTCATAGATAACATCAATACCAATGAAATAATACTAATACACTAAGCTGCTTTCAATGTCGACCGCATACAAATATATTCGTATTTTCTAAATGTTAAAAAAAGTTTAGAAAAAATTAGACTTAAAAAAAAATTCTTCACTGAAATTTCTGAGGGAACTGTAGGATTAGTCTACTATTTGTAAAAAGCGTTGTCATTCTATTGTCGATATTCTCTCTCAAACATAAGACAAGTTTCGCAACGCTGGTTAGTCGAGGTTGCCAGTAGCTCCTTCTTACCCCCAGACATAACTGAGAGTGAGGAGATTTGGCAACATTTAACCGAGAGAGAGAGAGAGAGAGAGAGAGAGAGAAAGAAGATAAAGTCTTTCTCCGCAAGACCCGCAGTTCAACCTCAGCGTTGATATTCAGTGTCGTGACAATTTTAAAACTTTTAGACAGTCTCGGTAATTGAATTTAAACTAGATATATTTTAGCACACCAACGACACAAGCTCTTAAACTTGTTTTTATATATCAATAATAATATGGCAAATAATTTCTATGAGATTTTGTCAGTAATTGCCTGAATTTAAAAGTGAATGTAATGCTAGTAGAATCATAAGAACAAAGGGTATAAGACGTGCTATATTAAAACAAACCATAGGCATAGGATTTAGGAACAGGAATTCGATATGTTACCACCAGTATAACTAACCTTTATACGAATGAATTTTTCACGCTCTCAAACGAGTATTTTGGCCAGTAAAAATAGAGGGAAATTTTGGATTAAAATGTGCTTTAATGTCAATTCAGACTTTCTACGACAATCTAATGATAAATACAAGTTTGAAGGAAGTCAACCGAAAGGTCTAAAACTATATAGTCCGGTATTAAATCTTTTTTAACGTTGCTAATTCAATGAAATGAAACTAACGCTAACCTTTTAAATGCAGGTAAACTCGTAGCCCAACTGAAATATAGGATTAACATTAGCCCTTTAAAAGCAGGTGAACTCGTGGCCTAACTTTAATTTGAGATTAACGTTAACCTTTTAAACGCAAGTCACAACAGGTATACGCAGCCCAAAATATGTAATACGCCCCCTTAAAATAGCTAAATGACGTTTAAAAAAATATGTTATCAGAATAAAAAACATAAAATTAGAAATTGAAAGTATGTTTTACTAACCTTCACTCCTCCCATCCCCACCACCGAACAAAGAACTGAAGAAGTTGGCGATAGTGTTGACAATGTCGCTGAAGAATTTTCCCATATCTCGACGCTCGCGGAGTTCTTCGAACTTGTGAGTATCGGCGTCAAACTTGTCTGCTTCTTTATCGTCCGCGCCGCGACGTTGCCGCCTGAGGTCAAATATATTGGTAATATCGGCGTCTGCGTCAGTGTCTTCGCTAGCCCCGCGGCGCTGACGGACGTTAACGATCCTGTAGGGCTCGGATTCCACCTCTTCAACGTCGTTGTTGTCTGCCCACTCTATGGTGTTGTCTTCGGATAGGAGGGCAGCCGTGATGGTCTTGTTGCAGTACTCGTAGTTGATCAGGATGCAGTTGACATCTGGAACAAAGCAATCTCACTGTCCTGTCATTTGGTTTGGAGGTGAGTATCTTGGGACAGAGACTTCGATTCACTTACCTCATAAGAAAGTTTCTTATTACTTTTAATTAGAATACTAAACCTCCTCGGTGGCGTAGTTATCTAACGCGCTAGTTTCGTGTTGAGCTAGACTGCTGAGGGCGGGGAGATCAAGGTTCTAATCTCACTCGTGTGACCTGGGAGGGATTTTTTCCTAAATGATGTTCCACTCTCCTTCCACGCAAATGTGGGTTCACTTCCTCTAAATTCAACCTTCCCAATTCCTAATCCATTAGCGTAATTAGTACTTAAGCGTATAATCCGAATGGGTAGTAAGACGCGGTGCTAAAAAAAACTAGACGTTATATTTATTGAACGCACACTTATTTAAACGGCCGCCTTTTGTTTCTTGATGCTCGTTTTTTCCAGTGCATAATTTAACTATTTTTATTAAAGTCTGAGATCTCGCGGAATTAATGGCAGGAGCAAGCAGAGTGGTGGGGCTGGAAATCTGTGCTTCCCTCCTCACACCTTTATACAGTCTGATAAATCATTTATTTTGATACTCCTTATGTTATTAACTTAACGTTATTATACTACTAAAAAGCCACATGGCTGACTCACTCACTCACTGACATTAACGTTTAATCACTTTCAGATGAGCTAGAAACTTGAAATTTGGCAAACTTATAGCTTCTAGCCTGTAACCGACGAAAAAATTCTAAAAATTCTAAAAATTTTAATTTTTAACCTCCAAAAAAGTTCAAAATGGTGGAGTAATCTTAAAGTCGGTGCAATATATACAATACAATACCGGTAACTTTAAGTTGTTACGTTCAAAACATTACATTAGTTTACATCCACTTGCAAATAAAACTCACTGGGGGCTTAAGGGCGGAGCCCCCAACGAGCAAAGTGAGTATTATCATACAATTAATAACACCCATAACCCCAATTTATATATTTTTTTAAATAATTACTTCAAGAGGGAATCAATGTTAAAAAAAAAGTTCTTTACCGTCATCTCTTGTTGTGAAACTTTACCATGAGTCACCCCCTTTAGAAACTTCCCCCCCCCCTCCCCCCGCCCTGTTGTGAAACTTTACTACGAGCCGCCGCGTGTACAACACCCGCTCCCCCTTCTAAGATTAAGTTCTAAGTAAAATAGGGGACAACATGTCACGTGTAGAGTAATCTATTTCCATTCTAAGCCGCAATCCGGCTTTTAATAAATTAATTTAGCTAGACGATTAAGTTATATACATTCTCGTATAAGCCTCTCGATACTTTCGAATAAAGACTGAAATTTAAAGATAAATTAATTTGTACACCGGAAATTATGCAAATTGAAGTATACAAGAATATTTTATGAAGGACTAATACATTATATAAAAGTGATACAATTAGGAAATGTCTTGACGCATGCATCATACACATTTTATTGAAAAATAATTAGTTCCAGATTATATATATATATATATATATATATATATATATCTACTTGTAATTTGTATCATTAAGGCGCATTTCTGAAGATGCTGGTAGACTACGACTGCTATTTCAAGCACCTTACTATTACTTTTAATATTTCTAGGTTGGTAATAGGTCTTCATGCATCCAATAGTGATAGTATTTAAATCACTTAACTACTCCCATTTATCATCTTCTGAGTATTCTTGTATAGTAACCGACTGATTTACTGTATTTTCTTTCATCAAGATATTTTAAGTAAATGCAGTGTTTTATAAAAGTTTTTTTTGTAAAGTTTCAGCCGTGTCAATTCTTTTTAATTGTGTATTAAATATCTAGTAAATTATTGCTTATTTTTTTACTTTCCATATTGTTATTATTATTATTATTATTATTATTATTATTATTATTATTATTATTATTATTATTATTATTAGCACCTCGTCTTACTACCCGTTCGGGTTATACGCACTTACGCTAATGTGTAGTGGTAGGGTGATTATGGAATGAAATGGAGGACCTACAGTTTAACGTGGAATCCGAACCATGGTGGAGGCCTGGCATTCCTCACATTCACAAGTTGTGGTTAATACACGTCTTGTCAGAGGTGAAGGAAGGGTTTGGCAATCAAATAAATCCGTGCCGGGACCGAGGATTGAACCCCGGACCCCCCAACACAGAAGTCTGACACCTTACCCCTAGACCACCAGGTCACCTCCATATTGTTGCTTGATATATTCCAGAAAGAATAGAAAAGTGCAAAGTATTATTCATGGAACCAACATGTAATCTTAAGAAAAAGTAAAATCTCATAAAGCCAAACGTTTCACACAATCCTTCCTACCTGTGCAGAATGCCCATTGGATCCTCTTCCTCCTTACAAAACCCCACGTGTGTCCGCCGACACGTATCTTCCACGTGTTGGTATTGAGATCGACCACCGACGACTCTGTCTCTTGGTCGTATGACGAGGGTTCCCTCAGGTTACACACCCAACGCACCTCGTTAGGCCCGCTTCGAACCCAGGACAGTTCAGCCCACATCTCGCCGTTAGACATCTGCCAGAACCTAAATCCTCCCCCGCTCGTGTCTGCAAACAATCACAAGGGAGGATTAAATTTAAAAAAAAATAGAACTATCGAATATTATTGACTCAAACTGTCCAAGGTAGAAGGCGAGGAAATTGAATTAAAAAAGAACTGCTCAAACACTCACTTGAAATAAAGATGGGTAGCCAAAGTGGGGTAAAATTACTACCCAGGGCACCTGATAGCGGTTTCTCTGACAGTTTAATATGTATACCCAGCTAACTCCTCAGTTCCACTAGTTGAACAAATTTTATTTGTTAGTTCCTAATTGTAGACAAATAAATGACTTTCAAAATATTGATTTAAAAGTGTTTTGGAGGGGGTTTCGCTAGTGTTTTATTAACAATTTCAACTTTAGAACCACCTAAAGTATTATTTGAAAAATTTTAATCAGTTTTTTTTTTCAAACTATTTAAAGATGTATGTTTATAGTTTCACTGCTAAATTTGAAAAAATGCGTCGAGTAAATGTGAAATATATCAACATTCTTTAATTTTATCTTTACTTGACAGTAGGTCTATGTAACTGTCAACATCATGAAGCCTGTTTTTGGAAATGGTTTCATGTACAGGTAAATTTTCAGAAGATAAGTTTCATTTTGATATCTAGCTTGATACGAATTTAATTTAAAGAAGTTTGAAAAATATTACAACACACAGTAGCATAATAGGCTATAATCTATACACATAGGACAGAGAGCTAGGCTGTATGTTTATGTTTGTGTCCTGAAATTTGTCACATAGGTAGTAAAACAACCTCATCCAACTGGTAAAATCTAAAAATTTCAAAATAGAAGGAGAATAAATTTGTAAAATTATTAGATTAAAAATACTTTATTTTTTGGTATTAAGCTGAAATGTTGTCGGTAGTAAGACATGCATAAGAATAATTGTGAATTTCGAAATGAAGGTTTGGGAAATGGAATAGGGGAGCTTTTAATTAATAAAACTAATAGAAAATACCAATAGGATTAAGATTAATAGATTTTTCAGAAAATTAAAGTTTTGGCAGGAATGAAAAATATGGTCATATAATTAGAAAAGTCTTAAAATTGGAAATTTCTAAATGAGTCTAAATTAGCTCAAAATTTGTATAGTTTTTAAAAAAATGTCAATTCTCAGTATAATACAGAGAAGTTGGCAGGCAGAGAGAAGGCGCTTCATAAATAGTAAAACTTGGTAGCGCCCGATGGCTTTTTTAGAATTAGATAACCAAATCTAAAATTAAGGGTATCTTACTGAAGGGCAAAAAGAGGATAAATCGTTTCTCTCAAAATTTGCTCTTAACGATTTTGATTAAATTTTATACCTAAACATTGATTTATATACAAAATGACAATTCTTATTTTAACAATTTTCATCATTTCCCCGCAACTATTTGAGATATAATATATAATTGTAAAGTTATAGTATTATCAATGATACAAATATTTTATTTGAAATAAGCAAATATATACATTATTTTTAATTCAAGTATTTGAAAATTAATTTTATTCTTAAGCTCTTTGGTGTCGTTCCTTTTTTCTCAATTTTTATGTAACAATATTCCTAGTTTCTAATGCCATAAAGTAAGTAACAGTTTACATTATATTTTCATATATGATCTTTAGTGTGGTGTTTATACAACAATGTATAGACCTACAATTTAGTTTATTGAATCTCGTTAAAATTTGATATTTAGATCTTTTATGGTAATATCCCTAGGAAAAATCATGATTTTGATTCTCGATCTGAAATTAAGGATAGTTTAGTTATGATTGATTTTTGAAAACTGGATTTTTTTCTAAAATAGTCGTAGTTTCAAATTAGTTATCTGGGACGTGTTTTAAATTATAAATATTTTATGCTAATTAATTTAATTGGAGGGAGCTATATTAATGGATAGTTTTACTGATGATGTAATTTTGAAAATTTGAATTTTATTTAAAACTACGTCAACAATTTTGTTCAAAAAAGAGATGTGGGTAGTGTTTTATATAATATAGATAGGAGAATAACTTGGTTTTCCCCAAAAGCATTCATATAGTGATAGTTTACTGATAATTAATTTTTAAACATTTGAAATATTATGCCCTATTTTGTCATACCATTTATTTACATTATTTGACACTAATATAAAAATTTAACAGGTGTCTTTACCCGTAAATTACTTATTTGAATTGGGATGCTCGTCGTTTAGTTGTATATAAGAATAAATTAATAGAAGGTAGAGAGATTGATGCAGGAGACTATTATATTTATTTATTTGTAAGCATACTTTCTTATCAGAGCGTTATTTTGATAATATACGTTTGATTCATTTTATCGGCTGATAACATATTTTGTTACGATCTGAAAGTTGTTTCAACCAGAGCTTGATTCTTTGCTTATTAAAATAACGTGTGATTCATGGCGAGAATAATAATTTACTGATGAAGTCGGCGACAATTTATGGTCCATAATCCTCTTGGGAATCATTTATTTGACGCGGGCCCAGAAAGAACTACAAATTTATCGTCATACGTCATATGCGTCATGTTACATGTTGTCCGGAATGATGCAATTATAAGAATGTGGAAGTATGGAAAGTAAAAAGCATATGTAAATTCTCTGTGTGTTTAAAAAGTCTCTAAAAAAGAAATAAGCTCGTGCAGAATATTTTTCTATTCACTTTTTTTAAACTACTAACATTTAAAAAAAATACTAGTTTAATCCACGGTAAAAATCACCTAAGTCAAATTTATTGATTGACAAAGTCACAAAGTTTGCAGTAAAGTCTATTATAAGAACGATCATTTTGTGATTTGTGTGCAAATCTATACCTTAATAGGGTTCTACCTACATTTGGATAGCTTGGAAACTTTTTTATAACTTAAATAACCCTGTAAAAATAGCGTTTGTATAGTCACCGAATAAAATGCACTATTATTTACTCTATGGCACAAAGAGCTCTAAAATGCATTGCCGCACTTACAAAAGTACGCCACCTATCCCTATCTTGAGCTAACTCTATCCAGTCCTCCTCATTACACCCTATTTATATATTGAGCTAGTTCTATCCAGTCCACCTCATTACACCCTATCTCTATCTTGAGCTAGTTCTATTCAGTCCACCTCTTCACACCCTGTTCCTATCTTGGGCTAGCACTATCCAGTCCACCTCATTACACCCTATATCTATCTTGAGCTAGTTCTATCCAGTCCACCTCATTACACCCTATATCTATCTTGAGCTAGTTCTATCCAGTCCACCTCATTACACCCTACATCTATCTTGAGCTAGTTGTATCCAGTCCACCTCATTACACCCTATATCTATCTTGGGCTAGTTCTATCCAGTCCACCTCATCACACGCTATCTTTTTTAGGCCTTCTGAACATGGTTCTAGATTCTACCACTTGCACTAGAGCCTTAGGTTCGTAGCCAGGTGCACTGACTACTATACTACGGGACCGGTTGAAATTAAAGTCAAATCCAGATTTTAAAAGTTTCCAAACTAGAACCTTATTTGTCAGTAATTCTTACAGATTACATATGCATATATACACGATTGGAACCATTCAATAGATATTAAGGCACATTCACACTGTTAGAAGCTTTCAATACAGGCCTATATCAAGGCATATTCACACTATTAGAAGCGTTAAATATATCCTGAAACATATTCACACTATGTGAGTCATTCAAGAGATGTTAAAGAGTGTTTCCAAGAAATACATGTTACAGTAGACAATAATGGGGACTTGTGACTCACTGGCTAGGTCGTCCTTATTCCAAAACCACGTGAACCAGGTACCTTGAGGTACCTCCCACCTCCAGGTGGTGCCATTGGTTCCTTGAATGTTCCAGTCCCATGCGGTAGGCCCAGGGGAATGAAGGTTCCATGAACTGGGCCTGTGCACCACGGATCCAGGCCCAGGCAGGATGTCGTACAAGAAGGGGGACTGCAACAAGGGGTAGATATCATGTGGAGGTCTACTGGGATATATTATAACGGGATTTTACTGTAATTACTAATTAAGGTTATTTGTAATAGATCATTAGGCTAAATCATGGTTGAAATCAGGAGGGATAGCCAGCACATTTCTTAGTGATACTGGTCTTTAAATTGTTTAGATAAAACACACAAAAAATATACATTTTAAAATCATTCACTGTTACAGATGAATCTGTCTGCAACAGTGAAAGCTTGTCCTTAAAAATGTGTTTGTATGTTTTTAGTGTATTCCATTCATAAAATCTAAACTCCAGTGACACTAAGATAATTGTTTCAACCTTAATTACTAATGGCGTGATTATGTACACGTTGCATAAATTTAATTAATAATGGCTAATTTTTGTTTTGAAAATATCTAGTTTATTTTATTTAGCACCCCGTCTTACTACCCGTTCGGCTCATACGCTTAAGTACTATTTACGCTAGTGGATTAGGAATTGGGAAGGTTGAATTTAGAGGAAGTGAACCCGCATTTGCGTGAGGGGAGAGTGGAAAAAACCATTTAGGAAACAACCACCCCGGTTCACCCGACCTATATTTGAACCTTGATCTCCCCCGTCCTCGGAGGCTTAGCTCAACACGAAACTAGCGTGTTAGCTAACTACGCCACCGAAGCGAGTTAATATATAGTTGATTGTGATGACAATATTTACTTATCTAAATAATATCTTTAACATTAAACTTTACCAGTTAATTTTGGAAAGGAAAAATGATAATAGCGAAAGGTTGAAAAGAAAAATTTATTTTTTAATTTAGGGGGCCTTCAATTTTTTACAGAACCAATGCCTCCAAAGCTATAAATACGGCCCTAATTAACGGGTAGAAGAAATCTAGCACTTATATTAGTAATGTTTGTCTGTATTTGTTTATAAAAATCAAATTTAAAAATTATATTCCACTCAAGAGTTAAATGCTTTGATAAAATAAACCAGATAGCGTACCAGGTGTGAAAGTTAACTGCCTTGCGTGCCCAAATCAGAGGGTTTATTGTAGAGCCAAGCTAGAGTCCATACGTTTTGTGATTATTGTACAAGTCTACAACTTTAGGTTTTTTAAAATACTTTGACAACTTTTTTTGACATTGTGAAACCTGTCATAATGGCGTCCATACGTTCGCAGATTTTCTAAGATTATGTTTAAATTTTGGTTAAATTAGTTTTTATATCTTTTTATTCTTAATAACAATATATTTTTTACTCCAACTTTCTGTGTGTCCTAAAAATACGCTACACAATACATCATATCGCGTGGAGTAAATCATTGATAAAATTAATCTTCTGGTTTCATTTTATACAAAGGAAATATGCAAACTGAAAATCTCTTTTAAAATACGTTTTCAGGAACTCAAGAAAACGATTAATTATTCATTTCTGGCTCCATTCAAATACAAAAGCATATTAATTTCTTCCACATACATAACAAAGACAGAATTTAGGTCTTAAGAGAGGACTGCGACCACAAAACATTGCCTTATATAGCTGACCAAAATCCAATACAGGGGCATGGCTTATTCAGACTTGCCTCATTCAGTCGTGCCTTATACATTCGTGGGTTTAAAATGACACCACTCAAAAAAAAAAGTTTTATCGAGACAATTCATGCAAAGAGGCAGGCACACGCACAAGTACCTCTTACACTAAATAAATGAACACCACAGAGGCACGCTGGCTAGGTCTATGGCAAGATTGCATTAATATTTTACAGCTAAGAGAAAATACTGTTCGATGTAATTTGGTTTTTTGTACTTTTAGTCCAATTTTCATAGGAAGAACCTTATCTGATAGAAAGGTTACTGAAGCTCTACTTTCAAGTATCCATGCGTCAAGTCATGTGATATGCATCGTTCACTTTTGATAGATGTTATCATTACCTATAAAAATAACACTAATATTATAGCACTCCCGGATCCAGGGGGGGGGGGTAATGGGAGTGATAGCCCTCTCCCCCTCTCCGATTGGAAAATAATAAAAAATATTGAAACCAATATCTTAATGTTGTAAAGAATGACTGGTACCCCCCTCGCCTTATCTCATGACCTAATCAATAACTAATTCAACTTAGTTCTAACGTGCAGAAAATCAAGTGGCTTAGAAATAAAACTCTCTAATAAGTTTAGTATGGTAATCATTATTATTTTATATTAAAATACTTTTTTATATATTAGTACTAAAACATTTTAGGCCCATGTACAGTACATATGTTACTTTTATTTTGGCGGTTAGGTTTTGTTTTAGTTTTTTTGTGCTAAAATTATAAATTTTTCAACCAAAATTGTGATTTTTCTTTTAAGTCCTCTTTTTATTATTATAATTATTAGTACATTTTATAAACTAGCAACACTATTAAAATTATTATAAATAATAATCTTGATTAATTCAAATATCCAAATTCATACTTGAAGGATATTTATGAAAACTAATCCCCTCCCTTCCCTTTCCTGGATCCGCCCTTGTATTATAGTAAAATGTTATCAATGCTGGCCTAAAATGTATGTTTGTTTTTTCTAAAAGGTCCTTTCTACCAAAATCGTATTATAGCTATATCTATTTCACTATGAAACCGGCCCTTAATCATTCCTACTTCGATAGTGTAGTTAAACGTTGGTAGTCTAGAAGGGTACTAAGACAAGTTGTAAAAAAAAGTTATAACTTTAACATAATATGTAGTACGAGTATAATATATCTAAATGTTACTTGTACAGTACTTAATTATTGCCCTCATACCTTTAACTACCAAACTGCCAATTACTTATTTATTGCCTATAATATTTAAATAGTTAGCCTTTCACAACTAACGAGAAAATTCTGATTAAAAAAAAATCAATTCAATTTGGAAATACAATAATAAGTTTATTAATATGTGTTTGCCGTTTTCACAATATAAACGTATTAAAAATGAGAAGGTTATTAAAGACCTAATTTAAAAAACATTTTATCTCCTATTTATGTTAATATGTATACATTTTAAATTAATTTATATCCTAGGGGCTATTACGAAAAATAACTTAAGTCCTGTTTCAACGTCTTAGCAGAATAAGACCTTACATTACTATTATTAGACCTGAAATGAATAAGATTGTTTTATGACTTATAAAGAACAGAGGTTAGTTAAAGTATATTTAACACAATTTAACTTTATTTTTTCAAAGAAATGTTTATCTGTTTAGTCTTTAAACAAGCGGGGATTTGTAGATTTATAAAACATATTATTCGTATCATTATCTCGGATATTGTGCTAATAAACTATGTTAAAAAGCTTAAGCTTTTTAAATAAAAAAACAGTTAATATTTTAGAAACCGTACCTTGGCCATTGTCGGTTCTAACGCCAGTGGCAGAACCATCCGGAAAAGATTGAGGAAGAATTGGCCCATGGTGACGTGGAATCTGGTAACAAACTGATGCTGACCAATAGGTTGAAGTTTTATAGAGTGGCTGTTACCGGAAGCACGCTTCAATACACTTAACGTATGTGCAAAAATACAGTTACTTATTCGACATAGGATACCTTTAATTCCTTGATAAGTTCGACAGTTTGCTACTATTTATTTGAGAATAAAACAAAACTAGATCTATTTTTATTAAAAAAAACACACTTTGAATTAATATAAACTCGACCCTTAATTAAAGATTTATATGATAACCAAATTACTCAAATATTCCCTTAACACTTGTTGGTATTTCCCATATAGTATGCAGAAATATAATTAAATTTAGATTATTTTTTTTTTCTGTAGGCAATAATGTATGAAGCAATTTGTTTTCCTTTTATTATGACAACGAAACGATAAAGATCTCATTCGATAAAATATGTTTAGTTAGTGTGACAAGAATTATTTGCGAATTACTTTAAATACCTACGTGATTAAATGGAATGACACATGGTGCTCAAAACTGAACTGGTTCTATGGCATGTTTACTTTGATGGATGTATTTCATTCATATCTCACTATACAAGGCGTAACAATCAGTATTTTAATTCATATTTGACCCGCTTCAGTTGCCGAATGGTCTAAGGCGTCACTCTAGTGTTAGGCTCGCCTGCTGATGACGGGGAGATCGGGGTTCGAATCCCGGTTGGGTATATTGAGGGTGTTTTTTACTCAATGATTTCCCACTCTCCTTCCGCTCGAATGCGCTAAAATACCTCTAAAATCCTTCCTTCCTCATCCCTACCCCCATTGGAGTAATTATATATGCGTACAACTTGAACAAGTAGTAATGCTCGGGTGACCTGGTGGTCTAGAGGTAAGGTGTCTGACTTCTGTGCTGGGGGTCCGGGGTTCAATCCTCGGTCCCGGCACAGATTTATCTGATTGCCAAACCCTTCCTTCACCTCTGACAAGACGTGTATTAATCACAACTTGTGAATGTGAGGAATG
>CABFWB010000188.1:221931-235214 GCA_902151455.1 Timema bartmani
CCCCCCCGGCTCCCCAACATCGGAGGGCTTTGGGGCGCTCTCTCTCTCTCTCTCATGTGGTTGTAGAAATAATTAAATGATTGTATTTCTAGCGTATTTCTGTACTGTATTTCTACTCTCAGAATATTTCTAATTAATAATTATTATGATACTCCAGGCCTGATACACTGTAGGTGGATTTTAAAAATTGTTTCCCACTCTCCTTCTAGACAAAAGAGGGTACATTTACTCTAAGTTCTGCTTTGACAACATCACCCCTACCTCATAAGGTGCAATTAAATACGTTCAGACCGAACGTGTGATAATACATGGCTTAAATTAATTATGCTATTCGCATTAACGCGTACATGAACTAGACTTTAAGATTTTATACACCCGGATTGAGGTAGGCAGCTAATTCTGGAAGGCCTTATTTCGTAATAGAATCCTACTGTTTGGAAGTATTTTGGTAGGATAAAAAGCTTTCCAGAGTGGACTTACTATTATCGTTCTGTAAGGTCCATTATGCTACCAAAATACTATTATATATTAGGAACTGTCTTACTGTCTTACTACCAAAATTAGGGTATAGCTTGGACTGACAGTGATGAGGAAGTTGGGGTTCAGATACCGGTTGGATATACTGAGGGTGTTTTTTTCTTAAATGATTTCCCATTCCATGTTTACATAAATGATGTTACATTTTCTCTTAATTAAATATTCCTCATCACTACCTCAATCGTGAGATTAAATATGTATATTCCAGATGGGAAATAAGTTAACAACCTAATTTGTGGTAAGTAAAATTGGATGTCAACCCGCTTCAGTGGCCGCGTGGCCTAAGAATAGACTTTCGCAGTAGACTATACTGCCGATGACGGGGAATTCGAGGTTCGAATCTCGTTCGGGTGTACTGAGAGTGGTTTTTCCAAAATTGTTTTCCACTATCCTTCCACGCAAATGTGGGTATACTCCTTCTATATATTACCTTCTTAATCCGTAAAAACACTAGCGTATCTAGCACATAGGCGTATAACCCGAACGGGTAGTAATAGGCGGTGCTAAAAAATAAATATAATCAAACTTCGTTTTGTTTTTCTTGTGTAAAACACATGTTAAAGTACTACAATTAGCTTTAAAAATATTTCTATATTAATTTTAATGTGATAGTAAATGTTTGTAAATACACACCTCGTGATATTTCGGTGTCTCTGGTAATAAGACACTGTGAATTTTATTTTACTATATAATAAGGCTAGAAGTTTAGTTTTTAATGTGGTTTCCATAAAAAAAAAATACGTTTTAAGTTGTATGATGAAACATAATTTTTGTTTTAATTTCTTCTGATAAAGTATGGTGAATTTTGGGTTTTGATAAAAATATAAACTCTAGATTTTTAAGTTCCTGGATATATATAAAATGTAGGGAGCTTAACTTGGGTTGGAAAAAAAAGTTAAATAAAAATAAGAAATAAAAATGGTTTTGGTGTGTTGAATGTTATTACATTTTCTTGGAGGAAAGGAAAGTTTTAAAGGGATAATCACCAAAATAAAATGTTGAACACTCCTTTAATCAAGATAAATAAATTCTAAACAAAAACAGACTTCAATATTTCCTTTAAAGAACGTATGAAAAGGCTCTTATTTGGGGAGGGATGGAATTATTAAGAGAGGAGACCTGGGGAAATTAATGTACCATAGGTCTTGAAATCTCATTTCAAATTATTCAGAGATGCTTTTCTTAAAACTTGAGCAATGAATAAACTTTCAAGGAACATTAATTTCACAGTTGAACCACAATTTAAACTTAGCCCATTCAAACTAAGCTTACTAACAAGAGTGATATTTAATAAAGGATTATACTCTAATGGTATGAAATACAATTTATAGCTTTAAATACGAACTCCAACTTGTATTTTCTGGAAAATAAAAAATACTTATTTCTGTCCGTTCAAAATTTATTTTTGCAGTAATTATACAACTCAATACAAGTTTTATGATGTATATGTTTTTATAAATCAAATTAATGGGTAGCTTTATGTGAAAAAGATTTATAATACTGTATTTAGCGAAAGATTGATATTATATTTCATATAATAAGCGCCCATATAATTAAAAAACTGACAATATACACCCTTGTGCACTTTTATGTTTATTTAGAAAAAAACAAAAACTGAAAGGTAAAATTAAAATAATCATACACACCACACTATTATTTGTTTACATTTTGAAGTAAAAAATGTAATATTTATGTAAATAACAAGATTATTTTTACAATTTAATAAACACTGTTGCAACAATATTGTGTTAATATTTTAATAATACATTTAAGAGCATAATTTCTTGCATACGAGATATTTAATTAATTTGTATCCATATATTTTTATATGAAAAATTTGTTTACAATGATTTTTGTGATTTGTGTTTGTTTTATGTTGATTTGTGTTTGCTGTATGTTGTTTTATTCTAACTTTATTAAAGTAATTATGTATGCTTTCATTGTATAATATTAAAAATAAAATATAGTGGATATTTAAGTTACTATAACATCATTTCTAGGACAAATATTATAACTTCAAACACAATCTTTCCTAATTTTATTTAACTAAATGATCTAAACACAAGATAGATTTCTACATATAAAACACTCTATCTCTTTCTATATACCTATCTGTTTCTTTATCTTCTCTGTCTCCCTCTCTCTTACACCCCTCCCTCCATCCAGGCAAGCATAGTAATAATAATGATAAAAAAGGGGCTATGACAACTTTTTTTTTAGTTTACGAGCTGGCAGTTTCGGTAGTGTACCCTAGAGAGTAGGCTAGCCCGCCACACTCATGCGTTATACTTGTGGCCGCAGTCCCACGGCGGTCTTAGAGGACTTTATAAGAGGTGGAGACAGTGTCGACCGACCTTCTCCTAGCGGCCAGAAGATACAAGAGCTCATCCTCGGTGATCATTTGATACCTAGGGACTGAGATTACTCTCAGGGGTTGGACAAACCGGTCTTTCATTTTATGAAACCTTTGTTCGAACACCGTGGGACTCAACATTTTATTTTTTCAGAATTTATGAAATAATTATTTTTATATATGTGTAAATTAGAAGATTAATGATTCTATATTTTACATTTTACAAGCAGCGCAAATTTCTAAAAGTTATAATATGTTCTTAGATTATTTGAAGTGGACGTGAATAAATTAATCTCATTCTCGTGTACGAAAACACATAAATTTACCATACATGATTCCATACATAATTATACATACATGTATTTCATACACGAAAAACATATACAACATACATACTTATACGTATATACATCATACACATACCATACATACTTACATATATATACATGAAAAACACATGCATACATAAATACAAAATAATAATATATGCATACATCCATTCAAATATACATATATATTCTTCCTACCAGATTTAATTTGATAGGTATTGATAACTAGCAATCCCGCACGGCGTTTCCCGTGACCCACTGTGGTAGTTTGTTAAAAAATAGACTAATTAACCAGCTAATTAAATATTTAAAAATCCGGCTTCAAGGTGCATTCGTACCCCCCTTCCGTCCACCTATGTTAAAAATATCAGATCTCTGCCTGCCGTAGATTTGGCTGAGCATCGCACACAAACAAACACTTCTTTTTATTATTCTAGATATCTATCAAAAGTGACAGCTGCAGATCACGTGACTTGACATATGGATACGTGAAAGTATTGTATTATTAACACCCCGTCCTACTAGTTGTTAAGGCTTTAAGAACATATTATGATTACTCTAATGGGATAGGGCTGAGGAAGGAATTAAAAGAGTTTATCTACCCGCACTTGCTTGGAAGGCTAGTGGGAAACCATTTGGGAAAAAACCGACCTCAGTATACCCGAACGGAATTCGAACCCCAATCGCCCCGTCCACAACAGGCCAGTTTACACACAGGAGTGACACCTTAGATCATTTGGCCCTTGCACCGGGTGCGTTAAAGTAGATCTAGTAACTTTTTTTTGTTGTTCATTCGCAATAAAATTAGTTTATAAAATGAAATGTTTGCATATTCATGAATAGGCTTGGAAACATCTGTAGTATTTTGAACAGAAAAAAAGTGTCAAAAATTAGTTTTTTAGCACCACGTCTTACTACCTGTTCAGGTTATACGCCTATATACTAATCACACTAATGGGATAAGGATAAGCAAGGCTTAATTGTGGAGGAAGTGTACCTGCATTTGCGTGGAAATAGAGTAGAAAAACCACCCTCAGTGCACCCGACCGGGATCGAAACAAGGTCTCCCCATCTTCGGTAGTCTAGTCCAACACAGGATTAGCGCGTTAGACCACGCGGCCCACGGAAGCGGGCTCAAAAATTAATTGAAAGACATTGTAAAATATTGCCTTCATATTATGATAATATTCGTAACCAATCATAGGTGCAATGATTAATTACACTTGTCGCCACAGCTTTGTCGAGCAGAAACCTCTTTGAAACTCCGCCATTAATTACATAACAATACAAGATTGACACCCGTTCCAATGGCCACGTGGTCTAACGCGCTACTCTCGCAGTAGACTAAACCACTGATAATGGGGGATATCGAGGTTCAAATTTCGTTCGGGTGTACTGAGGTTTATTCCAAATCGATTTCCCACCCTCCCTCCACGCAAATGTGGATACACTTCCTTTCCTCTGAATATAGTTCGACATTAATTTTGTTTGTTGTTTATGTTTCTTTCACTCCTTTCAGTAGTTCTCCAAGTCACCGTCTTGCGCCATAGAAGCGCTGATATCAATTTCCACGGTTCTACCGCATTTTCGCGCTCTCGCCTTGGTCTAGCGATGTGGCTTTGCGTCGACAGATAAGGAGGGGTCTTTTCAAACTCTCCCTTTCGTCATAATTGTGTGGTTCCCATTGCTTGATTGTTCCGGTTTATTGGCTAGCCGCCCCTCCCCCGCCACACACACACACACACACACACACACAACACTCTACACCCTACACCCTCCCTCACGTGGGCAATCCACAAGTCTTGTGTCTGGAGAACAACTGTGAAATTATAATATAACAGCAGAGCTCGGAACTATAACTTATTTACGGTAGGAGAGGTGACAGATAACAGAAGGTTCTTTATTTCAAACATAGTCTGGAAGTAACTAATGTCAACCTATTCAAAAATAATTATTATTTGTTTAGTATCACTATATCATCAATAAAAAGTGTTATCAAACTATCCTAATAATATTTACCTAAGGACTACTGTATAATTGGAGTTTTCGTAACGCATTGAAATAAAATATAAAAATAAACTATTATGTTTTCTGTTTAGCGATTGTGGCAGTAAGAGAGAGCTACATGGAATAATGAATTAAAAAGTATAATATTCACACTAATTGTGTCGTGTTATAACTGGCCACCAAAACAAATGAAAGTTTTTTAATATAACTTATAGAGCCATACAAAATATTAATTTAAAAATAAAACATGTTTATTTTACTAAACAACGCATGAACACAACCAAAGAAGTTTCTTATGACGTCAATAACCGCCCTTGTTTGGGCTAGTTCACCATCTTGATTTATGAAGAGAACACAGCATTTTAAAATTAAACTCATACGACGCTTTCACAAAAAAAAACCCATCAAAACTGTTATTTTCATATTTCAATAATATTAAAACGGTTAAAATAAAGACATAATTAAAAATAAAATGGTTTGTACTATTATTATTATTATTATTATTATTATTAGCACCGCGTCTTACTACCCGTCCGGGTTGTACGCACTTACGTTAATGTGTAATGGTAGAGTGATTGTGAGATGAATTGGAGGACCTACAGCTTAACGTGGAATCCGGCCTGGCATTCCTCACATTCACAAGTTGTGATTAATACACGTCTTGTCAGAGGTGAAGGAAGGGTTTGGCAATCAGATAAAATCTGCCCCGTGTCCGAGGATTGAACCCCGGACCCCAGCACAGAAGTCTGACACCTTACCCCTAGGCCGCCAGGTCACCTGTCTGTTGTAAAAGTTTTGACTGCCAAAAGTAACAACATCTGAACATAATTATGACCTTGCAGATCATATGGTTTTGGTGAATGGTTAGATAATAGCTTTTCCTAGCTGTCACTTAACACCTCTCCTACCGTCGATGAGGTGTACATTAGCATTCTGGTTTAAAAAACAGTATTTGGCGCACATCGGTGGTCATGCGGGAACAAATATCGGTTTCGTATAGTTTGGTTGGCCAGTGTAGGGGGGGTTTGGGACTCGAATCCCGTCCGGGTGTGTGTATAGGGTGGCTTCCCACCTTCAATCCACGCAAACTCGGGTACATATCCTCGAAATTCTACCTTCACTCTTCCCTGTCTCAGCAGGGTAACTAAACTCGTATATACCGGATGATAGGACTTTTTGGAGGAAAATATAACAAAAACATAAATCCTGACAGTTACAAAAGTTACTCAAACTACTTTAATATATTCATACGTCAAATAATGTGGTCTGAAGAAGCTTTTTCTGTTGATAAATAGTATCAAAATCTACATACATTAGGGCCTCTGTACCCACTGATTCAGTATAGGCGATTTACAGCTGCACAAATTTATTTATTTTTAATTAAAGAAAAAATTGTTTCTATGGGCATCATAATGATCATCATCATCAGTGATCGTCTCAACACTAAGAATGGAGAATATTAAGTACACTGTAGTGTAAATTACACGTTATTATTATGTACTTTATTTAATGTTGGTAATGTCTTACTGTGAATAATGTATCAATTAAATTTTACCGTATTTATGTATGTCACACGAATATCACATGATATAATAGTTCGGTACTATCCGCGGTTTCACGTAACCGCGTTAGATCTAGGAATGTACAGTATTATCCCCGGATATGGCGGCATTACTGTATTTATAAAATTCTATAAATGTTGCTGCAAATTTAATAAAAAAAGTATTGAGCTTATTATTTTATCCCTCCTCCCTTAAATCCTACGTTGCAAACTTACCCGTGTAAGGTAGGTTACAATGTCGGTAAACGTCAGGTATTCATAAAACTAAAATTAAAAGTAAGCTGTGAATTGATATGCGATTATGGACGTAAACATAAAATTAAACAAATATTTGATCGACACATTTTTAAACCCAAACTTTTGTAACCATGCGCTACATTCAAATTCTACAATATATCACTATTCATTCAAGACTATTACCTATGGTCAGTAAGCGGAGGTAACGTGAGATAATATGATTTCGTTTTGAAGTTTTTGAAATAGGTTCTGTAAAAATGAATTCGTTTCAATCCCTCAGTGGTTTTTGAGATATATTTTTTAAATCCATATGGGCCTGTGGTTATGAACAGGTTACTTAATATTATTCACGTTTAACCTGTCCCCTTAGGAATGTTCAAAACTTTTTACTAATTGAAGGACACATGTTGTATAAAGTCGATTTTAAGAAAATCACAATGTTAAAAATTACCCTCTTTCGCCCCGTATGGAACTCAAACTCCTATCCTTCCTTACCTTCCAACGGTGATCAAGTGCACTGCGAATCCAACACCTCAAACAACATAAAGATAACTATGGGTAGAAAAATATAATCGTCGTTCATGGTGAATAAGAAATTTGATAAATACTATAGTTATCTTATTTAGTGAAGTTGTCCCCACACCTTAGTTCAGTCCATAGCGTCTCTTTCTACTAAGCTAAGGGTCTCGGGCTCGATTCCCGGCATGGCAAAAAAAAACTGTCATTGATGAAATGTGTCTTCACCCTTTCACATTGATAAATCAACGACTTGGGACTGAATGTTGTGCGTGTCCTAGTCTTGACTTAGATTATAAGGCATATGAAACCAGGACAGGCCTAGCAAGCCGGTAGTGGGAAATATATGGCTTGAATAAAAAACTGACCTGGGAAACAGTAACAGATGTTTGTAAAGTATAAATCTTAGTTAGTGATGTGTTGGTTGCCTGTGTGCTCTGTGAAGGGGGAAATTACTTTATTCTTTGGTGCTCGTAAAAAAAGGACTAGGTAGTATTGTTTTTGAAAAAAAAGTTTTGCCAACAAGTTGTTTGCCCTTTTAAGTATACTTTCAGTCAGTTCACACGGTATCTGTCGTAGTTTGAAAGGCTTATCTTGAAGAGTTTGTCATCCCACTGATAACGAAATGCCAACTTAATTGAATGGGGATGGAAAGGCTGTAAGCCCATGTGGAAGGCCTCATGACGCGCACGTCTTTAAAGAAAACACCGGCCCCTCGGTGTAAAAGTGGAGTAACTTCCATGCCAAATAAAACCTTGTCTTGTACACCAGACGTAAAGTCTGTTCACCGTAGGAATTGTTTTCTGAAAGGCCTTTTTCCCTAACAGAAATCTATTATATAGTAGGATATTGGTAGGAAAAAAGACCTTTCAGAGAGAAATTCCTAACGTGAATGGAGTATACAGTAAGTAGCCCCATGGATTCTTTGGTGCTGACTGACAGCTCACAGCTGACAGCTGGCGGCTTTGAAAAGCTACCAGACCAAATTATGTATCCCTACGCCGAACCATATGATCTGCAAAAAAAACATATGTTTAGCAGCTGTCACTTCTGACAGTTAAAATTTAGGTATATACCTAAATGTTGACTGTCAGAAATCAGCTGTGAGCTGTCAGTCAGCACCAAAGAAGCCATGGGGCTACTGTACTATACGTTTACCCACATTGTAACCTACGCTACACGTCTAAAGTTTGCAAAGTAGGATTCTGGTAGGAGAAATAATTCCATAATTTATCTATGATGGCGGTATCATTAAAATGTTTATAGATTTTGTATTATGTTATAAGTATTATTTTGTAGATATTAATACTTTTTTTTTAACACTGCGTCTTATTACCCGTTCGGGTTATACGCTTTTATACTAACTACACTAATGTGTTAGGGGTTAAGAAGGTTGAATTGAGGAAATGTATATCTACATTTGTGTCGAGGGAGAGTGGAAAACCATTCAGTAAAAACCAACCCGCCTCGGTGGCGTAGTTGTCTAACGCGCTAGTCGTGTTGATCTCGACTGCCGAGGACGGGGAGATCGAGGTTCGAATCTCAGTCGGGTGAACTGGGGGTGGTTTTTCTTAAATGGTTTTCCACTCTCCTTCCACGCAAATGCGGGTTCACTTCCTCTAAATTCAACCTTCCCCATTCCTAATCTAT
The DNA here is from genome assembly GCA_902151455.1 of Timema bartmani. NCBI lineage: Eukaryota > Metazoa > Arthropoda > Insecta > Phasmatodea > Timematidae > Timema > Timema bartmani. Next base: position 231,122 of record CABFWB010000188.1, read on the forward strand.
TAGCGTAATTAGTACTTTAGCGTATAACCCGAACGGGTAGTAAGACACGGTGCTAAATAATAATAATAGTAAAAACCACCCGATTGGGTTTGAACCCTGATCTCCCCGTCTTCGGCAGTCTAGTCTATTGCGAGAGTAGCGCCTTAGACCATCCGTCCATCGAAGCAGATGGTATTAATACTCTGTCAAAAGTGACAGCTGCATATTAAAAGATATGAAAAAATAAAGGTAGCTTTATTAACTTTTGTAACTGTCAACATATTGGGTTTTTTTTCATCCTTATTAACCGTCTGATACATCCGAATTTAATTACGATATTAGGGTAGGTATGAAAGAATATAAAAAACAAAGAGATGCTGTTACACAGTACCAATCAGATCAAAATACTTGTATAAACCATTCAATAATATTACTCTATAACGTAAGCATATATATGTATAAAATGATACACAGGTATTTAACTTTCTTCCTTAAACCTTGATGGACTTATTGGATAATTTAAATACTAAAAATAATTTTAACAAACTTAACTTCGACTTCAGCTTCACCTTTGCTTCGCGCGTTTCAAGATTCCATTAGATTTGATAAGTTACCTTTGCACACCCTAATTATTAATTTTTTTTTCGAGTATTTTATTGGAACTATAGAATATATTTGAGTAGGAGAAGTACCCGGTGTCGCCTCTGGGTAGCCGCGTGATGACAAGCTTGGTTACCCCGGGTGACGATTTTCTTTAATTCAAACAGAAAAAAAAACGCTTCATTTTATTTATTCCGGCCAGTTTTTAATAAATTAAAACAATCTAATCGAAAATTTAAAATTTTGTCTATGAGGTGCACAGAGGCTAAGAATTTTAAAATTTCAGCCTTTTACGTGCGGTGGATATCTCTCAATGTTCACGACAGACAGACAGACAAAATTTCATTTTTATTCATATAGATTTACAGCTAAAGGTAAAAAATGTAATACAATTTTTTTACTTTAAAGGTGATGTTATTCTTACCATTTAAAAAAATAAAATTAATTACCATGCTATGAAATGTTAAACTCAACTTTTTAAGATGTTTCAAACTTTTCCCAAAAACAAACAAGATTTAGTTAAATGTGTTTCTCGTTGCATGTCTGTTGATTTATTTTAAATAGCTTACACACCCACTTCGGTGGCCGCATGGTCTAATGCGCTACTCTCTCAGTAGACTAGACTGCCGATAACAAGGAGGTTCGAATTGTTTCCCACTCTTCCTCCACGCAAATTTGGGTTAAGTTCCTAAACATATAACCTTCCTAAACCCTAAAACTACTAGAGTAATTAGTACAAAAGCGTATAACTCGAACGAGTAGTAAGAATTAGTGCTAAACATTTTTTTTTAAAGTTGTTGGTGCACCTGGCTACAAGCCCTATGGGTTTCAGGTTTGATTCCCGAATAGTACCATTGGTAATTGTCCCGAAAGGGGAATTACCCCAATGGTCACCAGCGTTTGGTTGATTAATAATGTGTGTTTCCGCTGGTTTTACCGCCTCATACTCACCATCACCCTCATCTCATCGGGACATGGAAAGAGCCTCCACGGAAAGGATGTACTATTAGTACAATCTGGCGTCTCCTAACAACGGTACATTAGTACTGGCTAATCTTTCCACAAACTGAGCTACAGTAGCCCCATGGCTTCTTTGGTGCTGACTGACAGTTCACAGCTCACTTCTGACAGTCAACATTTAGGTATATACCTCAATTTTAACTGTCAGAAGTGACAGCTGCTAAACACACATTTTTTGCAGATCATATGGTTTAGCGTAGGGATACATAATTTGGTCTGGTAGCTTTTCAAAGCAGTCAGCTGTCAGCCAGCACCAAAGAAGCCATGGGGCTACTGTACGAGAGATCCAGTCCAGGAATATACAGTATATATAATATATATGTTCTACACTTTCAAATAATATGGCAGTTAACATTATTTTGCACTAAGATGTAACATTATTCCACTAGTAAAACGTTGATGTTTACGTCAGTATTATGTACACTAGTATTTCCTGCCACTCACCTTGTTTGAACTATTCTAGCATTTTGTCCTTTATGTAATTAGTAAAATTATAACTTTTTTTTTATCATCAGTAAATAAGTGAGATTGACAAAGATTAAAATCACCGCCTCTAATTGAAAATTACGATGATAAAACGTGTGACGTCAAATGAAACACTGACATTTTATTTTTGAAAATAACCATAGTTTTTTCAATGATTGAGAAAAATTTTTTTTTTTTGAAATTATAATTTTTAGGATATCATTTTAAGTATGGTTTAGCTCGCAAATCTAAAAAAAAATATTTTTTTTTAATTTATTGCATAAATTATACTCAGTTAACACTATGGTCCAACAGTGCTTCGTAATGAAAGTGGCTACTATAGAAAAGAAGTCAGCTATATTATCAATATATAAGATACATTATGTTATATTAAATTATAATTTTGTATAGTATGTCATACATTTTAACCTGCACAAATGGTGAATCTTTTCTTTTATTACCGCGTCTTACTACCCGTTCGGTCTATACGCTTATTTACTAATAACGCTAATGGGTTGGGAATGAGGAAGGTTGAATTTAAAGGAAGTATACCCACATTTGCGTAGAGAGAGATTGGGAAACTCTTTACGAAAAAACCTCAATCCACCCGACCGGGATCGAACCACCTCCGTCATCGCCAGTTTAGTATAGCACGAGAGTGATGCCTTAGACTATAAGGCCACTAAAGCAGATGCTATATTATTATTATTATTAGCAATGTTATTAGAAATGTACGATATTATTTTGTAAATTAGGAAAATAATAGAGTCGGGAAATGCATACATTTCGCCTTCTGTCAAGGAATATAAATCTAAGATTATTCAAAATATTAGTTTAATGGGTTGTTATCTGTGGTTGAGAAACATGGTCCCTTATCTTACATGACAAAAATAAATTTTAAGATGTACACATTTTTTTGGAAGCATTTGATTGAACTATCAAGTCTTAAATTTAATTTATCGTGATATTTATTTGAGGAATATATCTCAGCTCTGGTGGTAGTTTTTAATTTATTTGGGGTATTTAACGTATATTTTCTCAACTTAATTAGTAAATCAGCACACGACTTATAAACTAACTTAAATCTATAAAAGACACAACATCCATCCCCCCGGCTATTAATTCATCACTGTGAAAGTGGAAACCCATATTTCACCAATGGTAAACTTTTCGGTCATGCCTGGAATCAAACCCGGGATCTTTAATTTAGTAGACATACACGCTATTGAATGAGCTAAGGTGTCGAACTGCTGGTCATTGAGTGAATAATTTGGAAATGGTACGTCTCAGTTCTTGTTGCCATAATATTTTTAATTTTTTCCAATTGTACACACTCCTTTGTTAACTATTGAGGGGGGGTTTTGGGAATGTAGCTATTCATTTAGAATAGGTGTAACATAAATAATTTTGCAAATCCTTTAAACGGGAATGCTGATTCCTATTCTATTAATTATTTTCATCACCCTTTAATATAAGAGTTAAGTCGTTTCTAACCCTCGTTTTAACTGTGATACACAAAAATAAAATCCCTATAGGCTGGATCTTAAGGTTTGGCTGGGGTCAATGGAGATAATTTATCAATAAGTTTGTTCTATCCTTTTTCCAATTGGATTTTTAGTATATATTTTAAATTTCAATATCTCTATCTTGAGTTATTAAATAAGCTAATATAAATTGAGGGTGAAACAAATGATCGGTAGGACGCGTAAGCCCCCCGTCCCCCTCTTTCTCAAAAGTGTAGTACACGTCATTTCTTTGCCCATGCAAAAAATTAGTACAGCAGCATACAATTGTATCTTTTTAAACATAATATATTTTATCTGATTATTATTTGTCAAGAAATGGAAAGTATCTGTTGGGATTCTAAATGGGACCAACTTGTTGAACAGAATTTTCATCCAAATTGAGGCATAAAATGTCGAACAAGTTTTATTGTACTGGTATATTACATACTATCTCCATAATTTGATAAACTAATATCTGTCAAAAATTACTGGTTTAGTAAATACCACGCAAATTTGGGGCAGTT
>CABFWB010000188.1:235418-247358 GCA_902151455.1 Timema bartmani
TATATATGTATATATATGTATATATATGTATATATATGTATATGTATATGTATATATAAATATGGAAAATATAAAAACAATAATTATAAAACATGTGTCTTAGCTGATACAGTTCGTTTATATGGCCTTAGCTACAAGCTAGCCTAACTTAACTAAACCTAACTTTTACTGTTTGTTTGTTAAGTCGTATAGTATTTCTATAATTGGTCTGTTTTAACGGACTTAAAACCAAGTTTACATTGAAATTTTGAGAAGACTTTTTAGGATTGCAACACATATACATTTCTATTTTTGAAAATTTGATATTAATAACCAAAGGAAATACGTTCAAAATAAAATACTATATAACATATGAAAATTTCAAGCCCCTATTGTAAAGCTTCATTTATGACGTGTGCCACAAAATAAAAGATACTTTTGGTCATAACGACGGTAAATTTCACCATCCCTAGCCCCATAAAAAGACGTAATTACATCACAGAGCACACACACATTACCTTCCTATCAGATTGCATAGATTATAGCTCAAGTCTCTCCCTTCAATGCTATATTGTCATCACATCAACAAACAAAGATAATCATGTTTAATCATTGTCGTTTGTTTTGGCGACAACAATTGAACAATGGTAGCAATTACATCATCTTTGGTCGTATACATTCTCCATTTTGCTCTCCTTTATAGCGAATGATAACAATAGAAGTACAGGTCGTCACGAAACTATTCTCACTTCGCCCTTCTGGCAAATTGCAGTCGCCATATTGTTGCAAGCAATGCTACTGTCTACAAGGAAACAACCGTATCAAGGCGGGCTATACCTATGATAACATTTTCAAAGAAAGGCCCTCTTATAACAGATAAAATACTTTCTGAATATTCTTTCACTTATTCAATCATTATGTCTTCTACAACTGCCCGTTTTGCTAGATTCTATTTGTGCATACAAAATAACACTAATAAAATGGTAAAATGGCAGCATAAATATACTTATTTTTAAAAGAACCTTCCTATTAAAATTGTACTTGTATAACTTTTTATTTTTCGCCTTGTAAGAATATATTTATATTGTTTTAATAACCTCACATCAAATAATAGACAAAAGAAACTGCCAGTAATTTAACTTGGTTATCGAAGAATGAATCTAAGAGAAGTTAACAAATTAAAATTTCAAGGATAGGTTAGCCAAAAAAATTGTCATGCTGCCACATAAAATCTTTCCCCGCTCTCTTCGATCTTAGTTTAGCCCCTAGAATATTTGTTTAATGAACCGCGCTTGCGCAAATTGAATTGCTCATCCCGTGGCAAGAATATCGTCAACCCATCAAATTAGTTTTATGAACCGTAGTATTGTAATCATGTCTAGAATTACTATTTAGAATATTGTTCTTGTTTATGTTTGGTTAGTTTCATCCAAATATCTAAAAAAAAATGTGTTATTTATTTACATAGAAAACAATTCACCACTGAAACTATCCAAATTATTGTTGTTCAAAGATGCTTGAACATTAAAGAGGAAACCATGAACTTAAACACAAATAAAAACAAAAATTAAAACAATGGTAACTTATGGCTTCTTAAGAATTAATGAATAATGTAATGGATAGGGATGTAAATAAAGATGAAAGCTAATTATCTTCTTATATTAAGTGAGCTACATACTAGTTGCGTCCATTCTTCAACGGAGCAATACTATAAAGGATTACATATCCTCCAAACAGCCACAAGGGGATGAAATTCTTAGGGTAGAGGAAGGGGTTGAGGGTAGAGAGAACTGTATCTCAATAAACCTACCAATAATAACCAAGGATATATCATTTCATAGTTTTTAATCCTGTGAAGCATTCGAAATGTTGAATTGGAATATGAATCTCGCAAAGATTTGTTTTCGATTCGAAATTCTTGATTTAAATATTTGAATAGAATTCAAAATTTCAAATAAAAATACATCCCAGATTATAATTTAATGGAATTTAATTTTAAAGACGAGTCCAAACGTCAAAATTTCATGTGAGTAATTTTTTTTAAAGAAATCGGTATGGATCCATTATTCGACTTTAAACTTTAGAATTGCTTAATCTTTTTTTATTTTTTACACTGCATCTTACCACCCTTTCGGATTATACGCTTATATCGTAACTACCCCAACGACATAAGGATTAGGCATGTTTAATTTAGAGGAAGTGCAACCGCATTTGCGTGGAGTGATAGAAAAATAGTGGGATACCAAATAAGAAAAACCACCCTCTGTGCACCCGACAAGGATCTAACCACTATCTCCTTGTCATCAGCAGTTTAGCCTATTATTAGAATGACGCCTTAGACCATGGGCTATTGAAGCGGTTCGTAATCTTATTAATACATTCATTATTTTTAAAACTATTTTAATTACCTCATATTTTTATTGGACTCAATTAAATATTTGATTTGGATATTACAACATTTAATAGTAAAAGATATGATCTTGATTCAATCCGAAATAGGCTCATTATAAAATAATCGATTCGAGTATATATATATATATATATATATAGGTAACCTGGTGGTCTAGGGGTAAGGTGTCAGACCTCTGCTGAGGGTCCGGGGCTCAATACTCGGCCCTGGCACAGATTTATCTGATTACCAAACCCTTCCTTCACCTCTGACAAGACGTGTATTAATCACAACGTGTGAATGTGAGGAATGCCAGGCCTCCACCGTGGAACCCTTCCTTCACCTCTGACAAGACGTGTATTAATCACAACTTGTGAATGTGAGGAATGCAAGGCCTCCACCGTGGTTCGTATCCTACGTCAAACTTTAGGTCCTCCATTTCATCTCACAATCACCCTACCATTACACATTAGCGTATGTGCGTATAACCCGAACTGGTAATAAGAAGCGGTGCTAACAACAATAATAATAATAATAATAATAATTATTATTATTATTATTATTATTATTGAGTAAAAATAAAAAAATCTTCGGATTTGATTTGAAATTGAAAATCATGGATTCGCGCATGTTTTCGAGTGTTATGTTTCATACACACATACACAAATAATATTAGAATATTTATTTCTAGACACCCTGTATGAATCCTAACTAAACCGATACATTTACCTCTTCATACACTGCTCTACCTTACGTAGATACGATCTATTACCTCGGATCATGAAAGACAAAAACCTTCCTTAAACGTCTTGTGTAAAGGAACAATAGGACTTTAGAACACTGGGGTATTATGGGAGTCGAGTGATGTACTGGTTAAAATGGCAACTCTAGTTGTATTCTGGTAATATCACGTCATCAATGATATTGTAACCCGCCTCGATGGCCGCATGATCTAAGGCGCTACTCTCACGCAGTAGACTATACCGCCGATGATGGGAAGCTCGAGGTTTGAATCGATCGGGCGTACCGAATTTTCTTTTCCAAAATGGTTTTCCACTCTCCTCCTTCCACGCAAATTCGGGTACATTTCCTATAAATATAACATTCCTCATCCCTAAAACTTTTAGCGTAATTAGTATATAAGGCAATAGCTAGAAAGGGTAGTAATACGCGGTGCTAATAACAAAAATATATCCTGATGATTTTATTTTTTTTGCATCGCGTCCGATTTATCTACATTTAATTAAGAAAATGTGTTACGTGTGAGGAAAGTAGACTTTGGAGGAAATTAAGCCGCATTTGTGTGAAAAATTTGTGGAAACACCTCTTTTACTACACCCGGCCGATATTCGAACCACGTCCTTATATACACTGACAAACAAAGACTAAATGAGCCTGACGGCCACGCCCTCTCCCCCATTTGTAGTACGTGTTGAATTATAGCAGTACTTTAAAAAAAAACTTCATGGCGTCAGTCCTTAAATGGAGCCGTATTAACCGAGGGGCCACCTTCTGCTAGCCAAGATAGTGCCAACTTCTGTGTATATAAGGTGTCGTGTAATCAACACAACAAACCCCCGCCCGTTAATCTCAGTCTTTTAGAACAAAGCCGCTACTTTTTCACTAGAGTAGATACTTATTTTGTCCTCACAAAGCTAGGTTGACTCCGTTCTAGATCCAAATTTTCTGTGAAGAAGCGGAGGCGCCGGGTATCGAGCAAGGGGTCTCTGTATCTGTAGCCAGGTACTATGACCATTAGACCACACAGTCAGTTCAGTACTTAAAATATTATCAAAAATTAACGAGAGCCCTACCTCACATAAGTTAACGATCCTAATTGTATAATGAATATCCTAACGTATAAATGTATCGAATGATTATAAAATAGTAGATAACATCGAGATATGCACAATACTCCATAACCATTTCTATATTCTATTCAGAAAATTGAAAAATGACACCTGGAGATGGGAATCGAATCCGGGACCTTTGGCTCAGTACGCCAATGCTCTAACAACAGAGCTATCCAGAAATCGTCCCGTGCCCAGGGTCATTCTTCACTCATATTTTAAGGCAGAGTCTATGATAGACGTGCAGAAATCGTCGGCTACAAAATGTGTTATTTATTAAGATCACGAGCTATCAGATAACGCAGCCATCTCGACTCGGTAGTTGGCTTAATGCTGCCACATGTACAATTATTATAATTGTAATGGATTGCATATATAAGAATCAAATAGCCAAAGCTATTATTTATGCTTTTAATGAGGATTGCTCCATCTATATATCATATGCTGAAAATTAAAAAATGACATCTGGACACGGAAATCAAACCCGGGACCTTTGGCCACCAAGCCAACTACCGAGTCTAAGGTGGCTGCTTTATACGAAAGCTCGTGATATTAATAAAATCACACAATTTGTATCCGACGATTTTGTATTAAAACGTAATTACATATTTTAATTAATTGTCTGTATTCATTTTTTTCCACTCCTTAAAAGCATCTACGTGGCTAAAAATAATTGCTATATTTTTTCGACGGAATTATTGTGACAAACTTAACGGATCATTACCCTCTAGAGGTTTAAAAAAATATATAAAGCAATATTGTTTATTGGGGTAGTTACCCAAATTTCACCCCCTTAATCATAAAACATTGGAAGGAAATATCTTTACTTTTCCTAATTAGCTTAAAAGGAACACCTGTGCCAAATTTCAGCCCTCTAGCTTCGTGGGAAGTGTGAGAATTAGTAGTAATGAGTGAGTCAGTCAGTCAATCAGTCAGTCAATCAGTCAGTCAATCAGTCAGTCAGTCAGTCAGGGCTTTCGCTTATATATATATATATATATATATTTTTTTAATAATAAAAAAGTTTAGTCTTTTAATTTGACTGTACATAATGAGTAAAATATGTTTCATTAAAATTTATTAAAACTATTATAAATTGTATTACAAGCTTTAAAATATGATATGAAAAAACCCTGATATTTCTTCCCACATCTCTCGTCTTTTCAATATAAGGCAAAGCTAAAGTAAGCCTGCTTCAGAATTTGAAGTAGACATATTTTACAACCAAGTATTTTTGCCGTGTTTACCTTCATCCCGGGATCTTTTGTCGTACTTCCGGCGCAAAGCTCAGTATTGTGAAGGTGACATCATCAGAAGAGGAGAGGCATTTGGGTCAGCTAAGCACTCCTCTCGAATTCAGGGGGGAAAATATTCCAACCAGTCTCGACAAATAACCAGGGAAAATCCTCACTGAAAGCACACTAGTCGAAAATAGGACTCCCAGAAGTATTTTGTTTGCCGAAAGGGAGGGATTACACTTTTGTTCACTAAGTTTTCTGAGTACACAACTTTGAAGTTAAAAGAAAACTCGTTTAACTTAGGACTTACCACTAACCTAACCTATTGGAAAATATGGAAAACTGATGAAAGAAAGCACCAGTATTTTATTATGTCTGAAAAAAATTGGTAAAAAACAGGTAGTTTCACAAAATAATGTACTGAAATAATTATGAATTTGAGACATTTAACTGCAAGCTTGACATGATAATAGTACTAATAATACCGTCTTTATTTGGATGAAATTAAGGCCAGCGCCTTTTCTTACACTTAACCCGCTTAATAATAAAGAACATACATTTAATATTTGTGTGCTAAGAACTCTTTTATAATATTTGAACAAAAACAACAAAAAGTCAAAAAATATTGCCAACATAAATAATAATTGTACATTTATAAACATTTTAAAATAAAAAAATTAAGGAAAATAGAATTAATAAAGGAGAGAGAGAGAAAACCTAAACACTTCACACACACAATTCGACACCTTAGCTCAGTCGCTAGCGTGTCTACCTATTGAGCTAAGGGTCCCGGGTTTGAGTCCATGTAAGGAAAAATATGTATCATTGGTGAACTGTGGGTCTACCCTTTCACGTTGATAAATAAATGGATGGGGACTGGATGTTGTGCCTGTCCTAGTATTAAGTTGGATTATAAGGCATATGAAGCTACGACAGGCCTAGAAAATCGTTAGTGGAAAATATACGGCTTTAATAAAAAACTGACCACAGGCTGGAAACGGTAATGGATGTAAAAGTAAATTCACATGTCATTCATTATAATACACATAGCATATCTTGATGGAGATGGCAAATAGTTTAGTACTAAAACAATGCTGTTGATATCTAGTAATTTTATAGATTAAGTACATTTGTATGTATAATAATAATCTTATATATTATTTCTGTCGTCAACATCCCTTTTTCTCAACTAATACAAACCCTACAGCGATGAATAAGGTATCAGTGGATAGGATTTTTTACCGACTTCTGACATAGCATACTCAGTTTACGTTAAAATACATTGTTTGTTTAAAATTAAAGTTAAAAGAAAAATCAAACAATATTTTTATATCAACTACCGAAAATAAACTCTCTTTGCTATTTTGTGTATACACTTCGCTGAGTATTTAATTTCAACAACCCAACAAAAGACCAAATCTTTTTATTTTTTGGGGGTGGGAAGGCTGAATGTGCGAAAGTTTCTCAAAGGTTTACTGGTAATAATAATAATAGTCATTTTACTTTACACACACAATCTTACTGTATCCCTAAATTTCCCCTCACATCGACTATTGAGACTCTCGCGGATATTGAACAAGCTTATGCTGAAAGAATTTGATACTGGCAACAGTTCTAATATAGATAAAGAGCATTCCAGGGAGGAGCTCCGACAATAGTAAAAAAGAGAGAATAGACTTTTTTTATTTAGCACCCCGTCTTACTACCCGTTCAGCTCATACGCTTAAGTACTAATTACGCTAATGGGTTAGGGATTGGGAAGGTTCAATTTAGAGGAAGTTAATCCGCATTTGCGTGGAGGGAGAGTAGGAAAACCATTTAGTAAAAACTATCCCCCAGTTCGCGCGACCGAGATTCTAACCTCGATCTCTCCGTCCTCGACAGTCTAGCTCAATACGAAACTAGCGGGTTAGCTAACTACGCCACCGAGGTGGGTCCGGGTAGAATAGGAGTTAGACTTGTAAAGAGGACTGGAAAGTGTGATGAGTGTCACATATTAGGCCTTTGCAAAGAAGGAAAAGTGGACTGAATAAATAAGCACAGATTCTAATATTTGCGTCAAGTTCAAATACTCCTGTTTTTAACACCAATAGGCATGATTTCACAGTGGTAGATATTAAAAAAATTTTTTTTAACAATTTCATAATAGATTCTAAAGTGTGTGTGTAAAAATGGAAATTTCTTCTGAAAAGCCTGTAAACAGGGAATTTGGTACCCATGATGGCTGAACCATCCGCTTTGATGGCCGACTGATCTAAGAAGGCATTAACTGAAGCGATCTTTTTTTTTTTTCTTAGCAATTTTGGGAACAATCACTCCATCGATGAAATCCGTAAGAGTTAACTATTGTCATTTTAATAGTACATAAAAAACCATATTATAATCATGTTTTTCAAAAGAAAAAATATTTGTGCTCATGGAAAGTGTCAATAAATTAATACCTACTTCGGTAGACGTATGGTCTAAGGCGTCACTCACGTGTAATACTAGACTGCCGATGACAAGGAGATCAGGTTTCGAACCCTGGTCGGTTGTATAAAGGTTTTTTCAAAATTGTTTTCCACCCTCCCTCTACGCAAATGTGGGTATACTTCTTCAAAATTAAACCTTCCTCATACCCAATTTGGTGGCCGCGTCATCTAACACGCTAATCTCACAATAAACTAGACTGTTGATGAGATCGAGGCTCGCATCTCGGTCAGGTGTTCTAAGGGTGGTTTTTCCAAAATGTGTTTTTCTCCCTCCCCACAAATTTGGGTACACTTCCTCTAAATATAGCCTTACTAATCCCTAAAACCACTAGCGTAATTAGAACACATGCGTGTAACCCGAACGGGTAGTTAGATGAGGTGCTAAAAAAAAGTCTTATGATATATAGGAATATATTTAATAAAATAGATACGATACGTCACATTTAAATTAGACAGCTAGCCTACGTGCAGTTAGAGACAAACCTTTGTGAAACATAATTGGTGCGAAATACTATGCTGATGTGCTGTGTTATTAAATTTTTTATTTAAACTTTCGAGAAATTGAACTTGATTAAAATATGTTCATTTAGGCCATACAGTTTTTTTTATCAGGGTGTCTCACTACCCGTTAGAGTGATACACAATTGTACTAATTACGTTAAGGGACTAGGTATGAGGAAGGTTTAATTTCCAAGAAGTGTACCCTATTAGCGTGGAGGTAGATTGGATACCCATTTAATTAAAACCACCCCCAATACACCCGTCCGGGATTTCAACCCCAATATCTCCGCTATTCGCAGTCAAATCTACTGCAAGAGTGACGCCTTAGTCGATGCGGCCACCGTTTACTTTTATCTATAGTCCTTTACTATTATTTATATTAATTAGTTAATAACCCTTGCGTTGAACTTAGCCTATTGTTAAAAAAAAGTTACAACTATTGTATACTATCTGGAATATGTTTTGAAACTTATGATGAAACATATTTTTCTAAATTAAAACTCTTGGATATTATTCGGAATATTTTTTGAAACCTATGAGGAAACCTTTTATTTTAACTATACATTCTTGGATATTATCCGTAATACTGTCTGAAGCGTATGGTAAAACATTTTTTTAAAGTATAATTCTTGGATATTATCCGTAATACTTTATGAAACGTATGATAATATCTCTTATCAAAATTAATGGATATTATTCGGAATACGTTTTTAACGTATAGCAAAACATGGTTTACTACTAAGTTTCAGCATAAAATAGTTTAAATTAAACTCATAGAGGTAAAGAGTTTAACACTAGAATTCCCTAGAAGGAGAGCTGGGAAAGCAGTTGAAAGCAAAAACTACTTCGTTATATCCGGCCGGTATTAAACTTCGGACCTCAAAGATCAATAGATTAAAACGTGCTGGTAGCATACAATTAAACATGATGGGTCAAAGGGGAAATTAATTTAATTTTAGGTATTGGATTTTTACTTTCGAACCCTGGGTCGTTTAAATACTCTTTTGCACCCGGAAATATTTCGGATTCCGACCTTTCCGTCAAAGGCAACTTGGGCCTGACAAGAGGGATGCCTTTTTACTCATGTGGGGGTAATAAATACACTTGCTCAAAAGTAACACATATGTAAGGTAAATAGCCAGGGGCATAGCCAGGAATATATATATATATTTTTTTAGGGAGGAGAGGAGAGTGATATGAAATCAAATCTCTACCAATATATGTAACTATGAATTTGAATTTGAATTTGAATTTGAGTGAAATTGAATTTACATAAGAATAAATTATTTTTTTAAATTTTTGGTCTCATATAGCAGATTTAAACATATTTTTTTACATTTTACTTTTTTCCACTTGAAATAGTTAATTAATTTAAATAAAACAATTTGAAAATTGATACTTTATTTGAATGATTTGATAAAACATTTTATGAAATTTGTTAAAAAGCATAATATTGTTTAAAAAAATCACCAAAAATAAACCTGAAAAATATACAATATAATTTCGTTAAAATTCTGATATTTGTTCTGTGAATTTTCAACTCCCCATTTATATAAGTATTATAAAATATCAATATTGTTGAGATGTGATTGTTTGACAAGGGAATTAGAATCTGGAACCTTTGGTTGAGAGTATCATAGCTTAATGTGATTAATGATTGTATATCTTACCTCATCACTTAAAGTCTTTGATTGAACAGCGCTTAACGTGCTAAACACAATCAAAATGAACACAGTCAAAAGGTTTTACGTTTGATTCCCGTGTCCAATCGTCAATTTTCAATTAAATTTAAACAGTAATTGGCGCATTAATCTAAACGTGTATCTATTAGGTGTTTCAATATAATACAGTGGAACCAGGATAGTTCGAACTTGAAGGGACCAGGGAAAAATTTGAATTATCCAAAAATCCGAATTAAATAAGTTTCTTAAAAGGAATTTCCTTTTCCAACTTCATATATCACCGCTACTTTTTCGGCCAAAGTTAATGATTTATAGGACGGTGGCAGTGACATCACGATACACACACACACCAATATACAATATGCACTAAACAAAACTAAACGAAACAACAAAATAAACTCGCACGTCACAAGAATATCGCTACGACCGAATCACTACGAACAGCGTACGTAACCGCTTGAGAGGTTCGACCTTGACTAACGGAGTACAGAACTGTACGTATGAGTGAGCGGGGTATGGGGAGGGGTGTGAAGAAGGGTACTGACCGCATTCCAACGTCGCCTCCTCTTTTCCAAAAATATAACAACAGGGCACCGCAACTAGAAGTAGGAAAACAATACTGCACAGTACATTACAACTTACAAAAATTTGTAATAAACCAAAACCAAATTCGAATTATTCACGATTTTTTAACAGTTTTAATACAAAATTCACGGGACCGGACAAAAAATTCAAATTAAAGACGATTTCGAATTACGGAAGTTCGAATTAGTCAGGTTCCACTGTATTATAGATTTTAAATAAACTTTAGACTTTCCTTGTCTCTAACTCCTACAGTCCCGTTTCTTACACTAAGAATTACTGTGAGAATTACTCGTGCTCACGAAAGTTACAAAAACAACTAAAGCTAGACCCATTTCAATGTGTGAATAGTCTCACCCTAAGGCGTCACTCTTTTATTATACCATCTTGCTGATTACGGAAAAATCGTGGTTCGAATCTTGGTCGGGTCTAAGTAGAGTGTTTTTTTTCCTAAATGGTTTCCCACTCTTCTTCCAAGTGAATGCGGGTAGCTTACCTCTAAAATACTTCCTTCCTAATCCTTAATTCATTAGAGTAGTTATCATATAAGCGTTTAACCTTAACAGATTATAAGACGCGATGATAAAAAAAAACACAAATTAAAACTATTATATTATCATTTAGATATCCAATCCTAGGCTTTGCAGGTACCAGCTTTCGATGAATACTATCAACATAGAAAAATTCAAAATACAATGAACCTTTTTTCGTAGAGCAGGGGTAGATAAATGGGGAGGAGAGGTAGAGAGAGTCCCGTTTTCTTTCTGAAACTTTCTTGTATCTATTTTATTTTTTTTAAAGGACTAAAATTAAATATCAAGAAAGAACCCCTACATTAAATAATTGTAAGGTATGTACATATTATTGTCTTTGATTTCAGTAAGATATTACGTATTTTTGTAGTTTTAGTCATGTGAAACGTTTAATTTACATGCCCCCTGTGTTCCCCCTCCTTATAAAGTAAATTATAGACCCGCTGAAGGTGGGGAGTATCTTCTAACTTACCATCCCCCTAAAATTAAAATATAGCTCCCAATGAAGCCACCATAACGGTCTATGTCTTTATAAATCTTGGTATGATTGGATAGTGATAACTAACTCGCTTATGAAACGTTTCTTTTTAAATAAGGGTTTTAACCCACTTCGGTGGTCGCAAGGTTTAAGGCACTACTCTCGCGGTAGACTATATTGTCGATGACTGGGAGATCGAGGTTCGAATTTCGGTTGGTTTTACCGAGAGTGTTTTTT
>CABFWB010000188.1:267791-307581 GCA_902151455.1 Timema bartmani
TTGGTGGGCACATCCCCCAATTGTTGGAGGCTAGAAAAATTTATAAATGATAAACGGTTCTAGAAGCTCTCTGAAGTGCTTTTTATGGTAACACAGTCCCCTAATTTGTACTTGTACCTTAATTTTGAAATTGTTTGAACCATAAATAAAGCCATATATATTTTATTCATAAAATTTCGGGGGTGGTTTGAACCCCCAATTCCCTCCCTCCCCCCCTTGACTACGGCCTTGCCATCAATTTGCGTTAACATTATTTGTAAACCGAAATACAAACTCGGCAATCCAGTCCCCACAATTTATCCTAGACTTTTCTTTATAAGACACCACAAGAGGCTTTTGCCCTTGAATATCTTTGTAGAAGTCCCGCACAGTAAAGAGATTCAATATATTACGTTATTACCTTATCTAATTATTCCAAGCCGAGTAGAATTCTCTCAGAATCATGGCCGTAAGAAGAAGAGAGCGAAGAACTTTTACGGAGTAATTTAACTTTCGAATTAAAAAGAGATAACGCTCGTGTTAGTTAGAAATTAAATAACTTATTCGTTGTTAATTAGTTTGTTATTTTGAGGGAGAAAAAAAAACTTTGCATGCACTATATGCATCGTATGTACTGTATATTGAAGTTTTTTACTAGTAATAATCAGTGAGACCACATGGTCGCATGGTCTAACACGCTAATCTCGTGATAGACCAGACTGCCGATGACGGCAAATAAAGGGGTGCAACTTTGAAAGATCCATCTAAATAGATATTCACTAAATGAGCAGTCACAGTTAATCCCCCTTTACACTATGTAACAAAACCTGTTGTATAACATTAAAGTTTGGCAACATAGGTTGAGGATTATAACTTAGATATTCCTGCGAACAACATATAATTAATTAGTTTAAGTATTTAGGAACAATTCTAACTAGCAATAACTATATTAAATTGAAAATTAGGAAAAGAATATGTTCGGGAAATGCATGCTATTATTCGGTCGGGACCATAGTTATCAAATATAAGAGATTAGCTATTTAATCCATAATTTTTTCTTTGGAGAAAATTAAAATATACTGTAAAACTGTTTTGGCACTATAGAGATGATTAATGAACATAAAGATTTGGACCGTAATCTGCAAATATCTCAATAGTTCTTCTAAACTTATTGCACACCCATAACACCGCGCTTTAACCGTAAATATATATCGGTCAATAAAATGAGCTAAACTGCTCATATTTATCTTTCAACCTATTCGTACATAAAACTTTTTATTACATTTTTTATAAAATTTCGATTTGATTTAAATTCAATTTCATATCAAAAATCGTAAAAGACATTTACACTGTGCAGTTGTCCGTTGGTTTGTATGTAAAGCCTGATTAGTACAGGAAGCCCACTTTCAACCACAAAGTCATTTCAATTTGGCATTTTAGAAATATATATTTGATTTGATTTATTAATTATAAAGTTCATCTAAATAGCTATAAAAAGCTTCTAATAATATTTCCTTATGGATTTATGTATAATTTATCTTTAAATTATGAATTAACTAAACTAAGAATGTACTGTACTTAAATACAGATTATTTTTACCACCATTGTGGAAATTAATGGACTTTTTTTTAATGAAAATCAGACTGTATATACTTATAGTTTGGGATTGTGGTGAGCCCGAAACTGAAAAACCGAAATCGTAAGCCCGTCTCCAAAAAAAGCGAATTTTCTGTTTTTTGACTAACGAATTTTTCTTTCAATACGCCACGCTCGAGTACATATAAATAGGCTAACACCAGTTTATAGTTTGTACTGTGTATCATAGCTACTGTTAGTATCTTCTACGAACAGATGAAATGGTAGATGTAGGGGAATCCCTGCAATCGTCTGATTGTTAAGAACTTAAATTACATTTGTGTGAGCAAATTTAGGATTCGTTTTATTTGTAATGAACTATCCATTGAAACTGTAAAATTAATAGAAGAAACAGTAGCAACCAAATAAACTACAACTACACCGTTGTCACTACAATATTAAATTCGTAAATCGATAAATGTTGTACTGAAAACTCTTGAAAAACAAAATAATAAAAATTACCCACTCAAGCAAGATTTTGCAATGTTTAAAACATGTTTCAAAGAAAAATTGCCTTCCTCATATTAATTGTTATTCTACAATAAAACCAACAGATGCCGCAAGGCCATTTCTTTTGAATAGTCAATTTTATATTTAACTTCCTTCAAAATTACCTTACAAATAAAGTTAATTCTCTTATTTAAATAAAAGGGTATTCTCTACAAAAATTACAGATATACTTAATTAAAACCAATAATAAAAAGATTGTTCGATATAGCTGATTTTTCTTTTAAAAAATAAAAATATAATTGTTCCCAATTAGATAAGTTTTCTATAATGTTGAAAAGAGTGTGTATCTTCGCCGCAAATCTAGCTCTACTTTACATGTACAAATAAAGCAATATTAAACTTGACAGTTGACTTTCAAAAACAATAATTTTAATCGATATATTATTGCGGAAATATCGCATCCTCATATTTGATTTTTATTTGATTTTTACTTGGAGAAAAAAATAATAAGGAATTTTAGTATTATGAACAAAAGTAAATATTTATTTAATAATAAAAAATTGGGGCTTCATTTTTTATCGAAATCTTGAAAATATAAACGAAAATAATAGTAAACTGAAAAACCAACTGAATATGATTTATATATTATTATATTTAAGATGCGTGTATAACCGTACTACATACATACCTAATCACGCAGTTCTCTTACGAAGTTGGCAAGTAACTGTGAATATAACTCAAAAAACAATGCCTTACTTAATCCGTTCTCACTAACTTTTTCCACACTTCTCTATCCTTGCATACTCCCTTCGCTTCAACAACATCCAAACACCGAGTCATACATGCTCTTTTATTATTAAAACTCTTAATGTTTCTCTTTCCACACATTCGTCTAAAACATTTAGCCACATCTCACATGGCCTACCCCTTCCTTTTTGCTTCGTCACTCGATCCACACTCTTCCCCTCAAGATGCCCAAACCAACGTCAGACTCTTCTTTCACATTGACCTATCGGATCCCCTTTAAAACCGCACTCCTTCAGTAACCTTTCATTACTGACTCTGTCCATACGAGTTTTTGCACATACATTTCTTAGATATCTCATTCCAACCTCATTCACCTTGCTGTTGTGTTTCTCCTGACAAACCCACACTTCACATCCATTAAACAATGTTGGCGTCAACACTCTTTTATATACTAACATGCCATCTTTGTCTCTCTCGCTACTACTTTATTCTTTACAATAGTCCACATAAATCCAATTACTACTCTCCGAGATGCATTCACCCTTACTATAATAGTTTATCTATTTAATCCAAACTAATTATGTTGTAAATTATTATCAATTTTGGCCGCGAAAAGTTTGTATTTTTATGAAAATAAGACTGTAAAAGGTCTTGGGCTGAGTAATTACTCTCAGATCGGAATTAAGATTAAAAAAATATTCCATAACAATTCTATTACATGTATAGGTGCTTGAGTATTAGTACAATTCTAACATAGATAACATTTCACTGTTGCTAATTATTTCTTATTATTTGATTTACATTATTAAAAAAAAGGAATTTAGAAAGTACATTAAACACTTTATCTCAACTCTTACATATTAAATGATATTTATATAAAACATACATGACTATAAATCATATACTCTAATTTTTCCGTCCGGTGTGATTCAATAGAGATTGACGACCAGCCTCGGTGGTCGCATGGTCTACGGGGCAACTCTTGCAATAGTCTTGACTGACGATGACAGGGAAATCAGAGCTCAAATTCTGGTCGGGTGTACCGACTAAGGGTTTTTCTTAAATGTTTTTCCATTATCCCTCCCTGCCAATGTGGGTACAATTCCTCTAAAATTCAACCTACTACATCCCTATTACGTTAGCGAATTAGTACATAGGCGTATAATTAGAACGGGTAGAAAGAAGCGGTGATAAAATAAAATAAGATTGTCCAAGCTTTAAAACGTTCGGAAAAATCTTCTAAGTTTAATAAGTGATTCGGCGAGTCATAGCGGCTTAGTTAAATCGCACTAGCTACTTTTTTATAATAGAAAATTTTTATCACGTAATAATCCAGAACAGAACAATTACCTCTCAGCGTGAGACGAGGCTTATCACGTAAATAACGTGAGAAAAATAAACAGTGCAGGCGTAAACGTAACATAAAATTCAGTGTCAAAGATTATTAACTGATATAAAAAAAAAGTTTAACGAATCCCCCACCGCAATAAATATTGGTTTTATTACTATTTTTTACTCACTAGTGTGGATGTATTTCATCTCAAATTATCCTCCCCTTGCCTGTTACTTAGATTAATAACTCTTGAATTGAACTTGGATATTAAAAACTAACTTTACAGTAAAAGCATTCCTCTTTTTCTCTGATGAAAAGGGGTTGGCCTTTTTTAGTCTCTTTCCAATTAAATAAATATAATTTGTGGTACAAGATAAAATGTTTTAATCACTTAAAACGTTTACCCTCATTTATCGAGCTATCAAAGTAATCACTTCTTTAGGTTAAGTACTCTTAAAAATGTAACAAAATTTTATGTTTTTTTTCTTTTTTATATCTACTTTTACTGTGGAAACTTATTAAAATGAGTGTTGGGAAGATCGTTTACACCGTTTTATGGCAAGGATAAGGAATTCTTTTCCGCAGTTTTATTGTTACTTTGTGAAAATATGTGGTGAATTTATTACTTAAAAAATGCAGGTGTTTACAGATAACGTGAAATATAGGATATAAAATATTTTTATCTCTGTAGAAAAGTTTATTTAAAAGATGGTATGCATTTTAATATAAATATCACAAGATTTATTACTAAAAAAAAGTTGGGGAAAAGCTTACACTATTCTAAAGATTCAATCTTAAAACTATTTTAATCCAACATCAAAATTGTTTAGAATTATATAAAGTAATTATATAAAATGAGTCACATTAGGGACAGTTTACAATAAGTTTAGTTTGTTTTTGTATAATATAGTCCAGAAACTTTTTGAGATATCATTACTATCATGTTATTTTATTATTATAAAAAAAGTTTTCATTTTTCGATCTCATCACTCAAACACCAACTTAAAGCATTTCTGCTAGCTACAGATATAATTTTAATAAAATGTTCTTATCTATTTTATATAATTTTTTTATAAAAATAGATTAGGTAGAACTTTGGTAGATTAGTTTGTCGACAAAAATTAAGCAAGTTGAGATTTTAGAATGCTATACAGACGCTATATAAACTTATAGATATACATTAAATAACGTTTTAATGTTTGTTATGAATTGTTTTTAAATAGTCATTGAAGCTTTTTTTTTATCATGAACTAGCAATCCCGCACGGCGTTACCCGTGAAACATCTACAGATTCAAAATGAAACGTTATCTCTGAAACGTGTTGTCTTTTTCTGTTTTCTCCTTGTCAATTTTATACACATCTTTTTTCCCGAGGAGGATGTGGCATATTTTTATCACAGTTATCTCTGAGACGTAATTATAAACCAGATCAACAATATTTTCTTCAAAAATTTGTTAAAAATATCTTAGTTAAAAAGATATTTAAAAATTTAAAAATCCAGCTTCGAGTTGCAGTTAGGTAGTGGCCTTAGTTTTGATAATTTATAAATATTTACAAACATATTTTCCCCAAGCGTTATTTGGATCTTTGATTTTATATTACATATTATAAAAATATATAATATAGTTAAAATATGTATGTGCTTGATTCAAAACAAAATTAACGAAATTGATAAAGGTAAAACATTAAATAAATATTATTACTAACCGTACAGGTATTAAACATACATTATTTATAACACTACTCAATCAAGTTATGATATTACTAAGAAATATTTGTACCTTAAAATTACAAAAGCTCTTACGATACCACATTGTCAATATATTTTTTAAATAATGTTTTAATGTACAGTATTTGACTCGAAAATTTGTTCAAAAAGACTTAATAACTCAGACATAAGCAAACGAATTTATAAAAAAAATATGTTTTGCATTTAAAGCTGAATAGGACTAATACTGTTCATAAATATAATTCAAATATTATAATACTTAAGGTAAATTAAATGATTAAAATAATTTTAGGGTATTCGAAAACAAGGTGCTTATGAAGATATTTGGTGCAAAAAGGGATGAGGATACTGGGGTATGGAGGATGCTACATAATGATGAATTACATAATCTATACTCGACACGTTAGATTGTTAGGATAACCAAGTCTCGTAGATTACGGTGGGCAGGACATGCAGGGCGAATGGAAGAATCTAGAACCTTGTGTACTGGCAAATTCAATGAGAAGATACCATTGGGAAGACGCAGATGGGAGGATAACATTAGAATGGACCTAAAAGAGATAGGGTGTAATGAGGTGGACTGGATAGAACTGGCTCAAGCTAGGGATAGGTGGCGTATATTTTTGTAAATGCAGCAATTAAATTTCTAGTTTCTAATATCGTAGTGTGACGCCTGGACAATGGAATAATTGAACTCGGCTCTGTGACTTTCTCATAGATAGATTTGTCAATGAGCTAAGAAGAATTACAATAAATACCCTAATAATAGTCACATACATGGTACGCATTCTTTTTTAGATACGTATCTGGGTTCGATTAACTTGTTTAGGTCTAGTTTTTCAGACTGTATTGGAATTTTGTTCGTCCAATAGTCCAAACCAAATACTAATCTAGACATGTTAAGTAAAGACACACCTTCTTAACCAACAGCTTGCATAAAGTGGCAATATAACTGTCGCCGGGGTTGTGTTTCTGAGAGCTTAGCCCCTGAATAACATAGCTATACCCCAATTTGGGTTGGAAAGAATGGTAGAGATAATTCAAACATATTTCTTTGCGGCCAACATTGATAATGGTTTACTATATTATTGGTGTTATTCTATAGATATTGATAATTTATATATCAATAGGGACAGCTGCAGATAACATGTATGAATATATTAAAATAGTTTCTGTAACTTTAGTAACGTTCTTCCCACCAAAATCATACTATAACTAGCTCTGTGATTGTATTGGTACGCCAAGTTAAGAATCCTTGGCAATATAGCCGTGTCTAGATGTCGTCACCCTAGAATGTGTTCTATGTCCAATTTTCCACTTTTGTGTAAAAGAGTATTAAAGTTTGACCATGTGTATAAAACAAATTTTTACTAGATGACAACTCGAGTTTGTATCCTCTTAATCAATTATTTAGTAGTCTCAATTTCACGGCAGGTGAACTATGTGCGTTCTATATAAACGTAAATACCAAATATCTTAAATTTAACACTTTTGTAAATAGAATACTTGCATTCTTGGGTGACGATTTAATATTTTACAGCATTAACTATATATAAAAAAAAGTATGCTCATAATAAATGTATTCTCAATTGTGTGGTTAACGCACCATCTTTTATATAAAGCCGAGCTCTGGGATAAGAAGTCAAAAACAGCAACGAGCACTTGCTCTTTGTCAAGATGGAGGATTTCTTCGTGGTCACGACATAACGAAGATGGAGAGGAAAGAAACACAGAAAAAAATATATAAAGGGGGAAGATACTAGGAAAAGAAGAGACACTACAAACTTGGTAAGTAGAAAACGCGGTAGGAAGGGCGGTATCTGACACAAGGCCGTAGTTGGAGGGAGGGGGTTGGTTGGGACTTCAAACCCCCCGGAATTTTATGGACAAAATGTATATGGCTTTACTTATGGTTCAAACAATATCAAAATTAAGGTACAAGTACAAATTAGGGGGATGTGTTACCATAAAAAGCACTTCAGAGAGCTTCTAGAGGTTTTAATATTTATAATCTCTTTCTCTAGCTTCCGGCAATTGGGGGATGTGCCCCCCCCCCCTCCTGAAATTATTGGCTGGCTACGTCCTTGATATGACAGTTACAAAAACTACTAAAATTACGTTCATACACTCATACGTCAAGTAACTAGATTTACAGATGTTACTTCTAATGGATAGTATTAAAATACTATAGAATATTAGTAATAATATAGAATTATATTATCAATGTTGACCACAAAAGTTTGTATTTTCTAAATTGTTTTTAGTAAACCTACCATGTTCATTGTAAATGTACCGTCAAAACCATTACAATGTATTTTTCTTGTTTTTGTTTATTTATTCTTGGACTTTGCACTTCTTAAGACTAAAAAAAGAGCTAAAATATGATTCTTTGTCTACTGCTTCTTTCCTGCTACGTCGGTAAGTGGTGTAGTTACAGTAACAGCGGGTTACATTAATCGCGAAAAGTTTCCACAAAGTATGTGAATAGAGTTGAAGAAAATAAAGACTTGGAGGAAAGAAAACTACATCACAGGGATAGCAAATTTAAGGAAGCATTAACAAAAAAAACTATAATCATAAAGTTATGTGGAAAAAAGATTATGAGAAAATAAATGTAAAGCAATGAATATTCTGGATAAAATAGGTAAACATATCGTGAAGATTTACGTCAAAAAGATGTAACAAATTTCAGAGTTGCAACTTTAAAGCCGGTAAATGACAAACGACTAGACAATTTTAAATAGCTGAGCAAATTAATATTTACATCAAACATAACTGTAAGCAACAATATTCTATGGAACATTTAGATACTAGATATGGCGTGTACTATGCAGAAAAATTGGTTATGCCGATTGGTAGAACAGTAAAGTTGAACTGCCTATCATTTATGAAGATTTTACAGGACCTTTTTATTCAAAAAAATTCATAAATCCAGGCTTATACGCACCTGTAAAAACAAAGGAAATGTTTGTGTTTGGAAAAAGAAACGCAGAATTTCACAAATAAAAATAGAGACATTTGTGAATTTGCAATGAAGGTAAATCCAAATGAAAATCTTAAAACGCTGATTCTAAAAACATGTAATATCCTCCCTTATCCAATCTTCTGTAAACATTGGTTTGAGTGGCGACTATATTTCCCCTGAAAGCTCAAATAATTCTATTTTAAACATCAATGACTTAATGTCCCACTAGTTAAGTTTATGAATAATGAAACTTCGTTTCTCTTTACTACTGTCTAAAATGTATTAAGTAATAGCTTTTCCTTCTGGAAAAATTTAAAATAGAGACAATGTAGTTATATACAAATATTAAATGTAATTTTTAGATTATTATACCGTACGCTTTACCAATTATATCAATCAAATAGCCGAAGCTGTTATTAATTTTAGAGAGAAATTCACCATCTAGATATCATATTCTGAAAATTGAAAAAGACACCTGGACACGAGAATCGAACCCGTGACCTTTTGGCTTAGTACGCCAATGCTCTACCACTGAGCTATCCAGGAGTCGTCCCGTGCCCAGGGTCATTCTTCACTATCTAGATCACTGATATTTAGATGGTGAATTCCTCTCTAAAATTAATAAAAGCTTCGGCTATTTGATTCTTAATATTATCCGTACAGTTATAATAATAATAACTGTACGAGTGGCAGTAACAAGCCAACTACCGAGTCGAAGATGGCTGCGTTATCTGATGGCTCGTGAATAAAGCTGACCATTTTCCGCACGTCCATCATAGACTCTGCCTTAAAATATGAGTGAAGAATGACCCCGGGCACGGGACGACTCCTGGATAGCTCAGTGGTTAGAGCATTGGCGTACTAAGCCAAAAGGTCCCGGGTTCGATTCCCGTGTCCAGGTGTAATTTTTCAGAATTATATCAATGTTTCCATGTTGTGATAGTATATTTTATTGTATGTCCCAACGCATAGTATTTGTGGTAAAATGGTAATGGTAAAGAACCAGCCAACGATTAAATTGAACGTGTTAAAATATGAAGTATTGCTTCATTGGGCGTGTTTGAGTTCCTCCACTTGGTGAGTTGCTCGACACCCCCGGCTTCATTTATCATAAAACTTCTTCATGGAGTGACCGTGTTGCCGCCGAGATGATGGTGCCAACATTGGCGGATAGAGGTTGTGCCCTCCTTCCATTAACCTCGGTTTTCTAAACCGGAGCTGCTATTTCTTTATTCAAATAGTTCCCCATTTGTCCTCATGAGGCTGAGCTTACCTTGTTCCAGACCCACTGCTTCACAGATAAATTTTAGAAGCGCCGGTGATCTAATCCAGGACCTCTGGATCTGTAGCCAGGAACTTTGACCACTAGACCAAAGAGATGGTTAGTCAGTAAACTACTATCGTCAATATTTACACTATTTTTAAACATATTCTAGTGAAAAAAAGTGTACGTATAAAATTAAAATATAAACCACACAGGAGAAGTAAAATGAGTTGCATGGAGGTTAGGCTCGGGAGAGGAAGTTATCAATTGGGACAGTGTTTAGGAATAACTTTTAGACACTTCCCAAAGATTCTGTCAGATTTATCACTGTAGCTGTCACTAGTTTTATAAATAGAAATCAAATGTTTGAGAAGAAAGAGAAGAAATAAAAGATTGATAAAAACACGATGATAAAGGTAGAGAGAATGTATCGACAGATCATACAAGTTCCTCTAAAACTGCCGCTGACATGATGTGAAATATTGCCTGGCATGGCTGTCGGAACTACTGATAAATCGAAGAGAATAGGACAAAGTTGTGCTTTTGATTGAAAAAGATATGCGAGAATGATTTTAATTAAATTTTGCTAGGAAAAGAATTAAAACTAGTAATTTATATTTAAAGTGAGTGAAGTTCCGTATTTTTACCCGTGTTCATGTAAAAAAAAAGTTTTGACTAAAATATATTATTTAAAAAATAATAATTACGGACTTCTAAAGATGGGAATCGAACACAGGACCTTTAGCTTAGTACGCTAAGTCCCTAACAATGAGCTAACCAGGAATCTTCCCTATCTTAACGTCATTCCTCATTAATATTATAAACTATTATATTAATAATATTTAATAATTTATAATATGAGTGAATAATGACCCTGAATGGGACGAGTTCAGGATAGCTCAGTGGTAGGGCATTCGCCCAAAGCAAGGTTTCAGGTTCATTTCCTTGATTCAGGTGCCATTTTTCAATTTAAGAATAATAGAAAACCCATTTGCGAATTGCGCAATACCGTACTTAGGTAAAAATAGAGAACAATATTATATTATTTAATAAAGACTTTGTCTAAACTAAAGAAAATAAATATTTCTTTTTTAAATG
Source organism: Timema bartmani (assembly GCA_902151455.1). NCBI lineage: Eukaryota > Metazoa > Arthropoda > Insecta > Phasmatodea > Timematidae > Timema > Timema bartmani. The sequence continues at coordinate 278,993 of CABFWB010000188.1, forward strand.
AATAAAACACAAATGACACGTGAAGTTTAGTATGTGTGTAGCATTTAACATGTAAAATGTATAACATATACATGAGGCATTCATATTTACAAAGTGTTTGAGAAAAATTCAGTACAGACAACAATATACTTATTTCTTGATATTTCGACCCATAGCCCCAGCGGTTCCAGTGATGTGTCTGGGAGGAGGGCGGAGCGGTTGACCTTTTAGACTTGCGGTAAAAATTGTAATTTTAATAGCGGTTGCACATCTTCAAGTCAACACATTTACAATACCTCATTTGTCAAATTAAACCCATAAAATAGGACGATATTGGGTCTGAAAAGAATAAACACGTTTCGTATTAAAGAGATAGATAGAAATACTTGATGCAGTTATGTCCGTAACCTAATGATAATTTCGATCTTCTAAAATTATCTAATTCTATACAATGAACTGCACAGGCGTTTGCTTTCTTACAAAATGTATAAAATATCTTCAGAAGATGCACTTAGTTTAATTTTCTACATGTTGTAGTCTAAATCTTTTTTAATATCTGTCGTGGACAGAGTTAGTTTTACCAGAACTTTTTCTCTTCATTAAAAAAGTCTTTGGTCGTCCGCCGAGATGCGCACGATAAATATTAAAAAAACTTGTTGATATTAATATGTATAGAAAATTAAACTAACTTATCTAGTGAAGAAATATTTTGATTATTTTGGCCTGAATAATTTGTTAATACATACCTGAAAAAAATACTAACCTTAACTAGATTTCCCTTCCATCCCACCTTAAATGTCGCGATAGCTTTCCTTTTTGTCTCGGCCAAGGACAAGATTGTAATTATTTATTTTAAAAAAAGCTCATCAAAGGGTTTTATAGCTGAGGAATTAGAAGCTTAGTCACTGGGAAATGAACCAGCGTTTGCGTGGGAATAAGATGCTAAAATGAGAGTGATGAATCACTATGGAAAATAAACCTCCACATACACTGTACCGGGTTCCGAATCCCAATTATTCCGTCGAGGGTGATAGTGCAATTCAAATCTAGAGCTTTATACCGCTTGGCTACTGTTGCGGGTCTGAGATATTTCTTCAGTGTATGTACAGCCACAACTTTTTAAGAGACTTTGTTTCGAATACAGGCAAGGTCGAATAAGTACTTTCCACGTGATACAATCAATGTAAGTGCGTTCTCACCCAGGTGCAGTCAACCTCATCACTGTTTTTTTTTTATCATCGCGTTTCACTACTCGTTCGGGCTATACCTAAAATACACTAATGTGTAATGGACGGGGAAGATTTAATTTAAAGGAAGTGTGTCAGAATTTGCGTAGAGTAAGAGTGTAAAACAATTTAGGAAAAAAAAAATACTATACACATTCGCAAACCATAATTTCCCCGTACTCCTGATTCCAGACTATTGCGATAGTTATTCCATAGAAAAGGGGTCAGCAACCTACGGCACGCGTATCAAGACTGGCACGCGGAACAATTTTCAATGGCACGCTGAGTGATTTGAATAAAAATAATATAAAATATTTATTTTCAATTTAAACCATTGATACGAGTATTAATTTTAATAACTTGTTATATGTTTCACTAATTCAATTGTTTTGTTTCTAATTTTCAAAATAATGTCTTCAGAACTTAAATTTTGCAAAACACGTTTATAGCTTTTATATTTATTGTGATTTATCTGATTTATATTAAAATATTGAATGTTCAAGAAACAGTAGTTATTTAATGTATTCGTTTTAGAATCATATGTTTACATTTACAATATCAACTTAAATTTGTTTTATTAGTTATACTAATTAACTGATATAAAAATATAAACGATTTGGGTGGTCTTAGGTTGGTTGGCACGCTGAGCGACTTTGCGATATTACCTCGGCACAACACTATTAAAAGTATGCCAACCCCTACCATAAAGTATAGCCTCTAAACGACTAAATAGTTTTCTTACACGATCGATTGAAAATTGGCGTGAAATCGACCAGTTGCCGATCCCTGGTATGAGGCCATTACACCACCGAAGCGTAATACATCTTATGGACTCATTAAAACTATTATTTTAATTAAAATATCTCAAGTTGTATCCAAACACAAGTTCTAAACGCATTCCTCTTCACTGCATACATCTAACGTTTTAGGCCTATACAACCGCCCACGCATATTTATCCTAAGATAAAACAAAAAGCCATCATTCTAAACGTACTCTCCTCACAGTCTAGAAATACTGAATCTCCCTTTTCCAATCTTCCGTTCCACGTTGGTGGATTTTACCGGCGAATCCTTGTTGTATAAAACCATTGAGGGTTTGATGTTGCTGTGTGTGTTAGGAGATTTTGCATGGCGTGGTTGCTTTTAGGCCTCATCAGAGGATGATGGCCGACCGGCTTACGGTGTCCTGGGTCTTTTGTTGTCTGGGATCACCGAACCGTCGTGGTACTGTGGTAGAACCTATACTGGTTTCCTCTAGAGATACGACTGACCACACAGACAGCGGGCTCAGCCCAATTCACGCAGAGTTGATCAAAGTGACCTGCGATTTTGCAACAGCAATTTTTTTTATGATGATGTTTTAGATCGTTTTTAAGGCGGCCAAACAAGACAATAAATGCTTATTTTGTGAATTTATTACAGATGGAAAATTAAAGAGCTTCATTAGTTACTTAATAATTGTATTTTTCTATGAATAAACTTTGAGAAAATATAACTTTTTTTACGTTCAAAAATGATAATACTCAACTGTATTCTTAATTTTATTTTATATGTATTTAATATATATAAAAAATATAATACCTGTACATAGCATGCCTTGGAAGTATGAATACGTGAAATTGATGTAATAACTTTAATAGCTGTCAGATAAGGTTCTTCCCATAAAAACTGGATGGTAGATAGTTCCATATCAAGTTTACAGCGGTCTAGAAAATATAGAAAACCAACAGTTCAGGAGATTATAAATATGTTCGAAAAAATCTAATAAGGGTGACAAAAGTGTATTAAAAATAATCCTACGATTTTAATAATAAAAATAGTAAATTTCAAACTATTGGTTTATTTTTAAATGTATTAAAAAAATTCGTTATACTTTTGAAACTTTAATAGTAAACATGAAACAATAATAATGTCATTAATACTATTTGGCCTCTTTGCTTTATATAAAATAAAGTTTTTTTAATTAAATGTTTGCAGTAATGAAAATATGCTATTAGTTTTTTATGGTTTATTTTTATAAGGGAAAGTAAAAACAGATCTATTTTATTTTTATTTTATGAATGATTAACCTTACCAATTGGCGAAAATTATTGGGAAAATTGACTCATTCTAACTAATCCACCTATTGAAATAAATTTATGTTCATAAACGAGTATGATCCGCTTCGTTGGACGCATGGTATAAGGCGTCACACTTGCAATAGACTAGACTGCAGATCATAATGAGATCTGGGTTCGAATCCCGTTTGGGTGTATTGTGGTTGGTTTTACTTATATGGTTTATCCACATTCCCTTCGCGCAAATGCAGGTACACTTCCTCTAATATCTACCTTCCTTAACAATAGCACATTAGCGTATAGCCCGAACGGCTAGTAAGACGCGTTGCTAAAAAAAAAGATCTTCCATCAACAATAAAAAATAAACAACAGCAACCAATAACAACATTTTCACTGGTCAACTGTTTGTGGTGTGTACCTTGCTAGACTAAAAGCTTGTTTTGTGGGGGGTGGTTTTAGGTCCCAGACTACCCTCTTGTAATTGAGATTAACTTCTCCAAGGAGAAAGAAATCGATGTGCGTGTCCCCTGAATGTCCGACTAAGAAGAAGAAGAAGGAGTAGAGAAAGACCCTGGGCGTAATGGTCGGGTCGGAGGACAATCACACACATTAATTTAAGTGACGATATCTTACCTGTGACGTTGATTAAAAGCTTCATTTGGCTCAATCCTCCTTTATAAGCTCAGCTTAGATCCAGCCAACATCAAACTCCTTTATAAATAACATATGTTCGTTGTTTACAGTAATGTTAACTCTTGTTTATTTAATATAATTATTTATGAAAGTATATTGCGCAAATTATATCTGACTTAAATAGCGTAATAATAATAAATATTACTTAATAGTTTAAATATACAACACATATTTATAAGTATTATCAAATTTTATATAGTAATAATGATTGTGATGATAAATATTAGAATAGAAAAAAATATTTAAATATATATTTGGAATGTTTTGGAAAACTTTAATTTGTTTGTTAAATATTAATAAACATACTATATTTTGTACAGTAAAAAAAATGTGATTGACTTCTAAATAAGTCACAAAATTTGGAAAATATAATTTGATATAGGCAACGTCGTTAATCAATAATTTAAAACGCCCTATTCGTATCTCCTGAAAACGATTGGTCATCGTAATGAAAATAATTTAAAAAATATAGCATATTGAAATATAAAATAATCTATTTATTTTAATATTAATATGCTGTATTATATACACATATGTATAGCTTCGTTATTTTACATTTTAATGTCAATTTCCAAATTCATGACGAATATCCGTTTGTAAATTTTTAAATAGCGCAAAATATAATATACGTTGGAACACGGTTGCGGTAATATTAACAATCTAATAAAATATAACCTTTTTATAAATTCAAGCAATATTTACAACATATTAATATTCATATAATTTGCATCTCACAAGAATTTTAAGAATATCATAATCAACCACTTAAAAAAGATTTTTACTTACTGTTGCGATGGTATTATTAATGAGGTCTGATTTAACTGAGGGTATAACCCCCCAAAAAATTAATTTTAACTAGTTTATTATAATCTTATTAACTCCCCGCGCCTTGTTTGGATTAAAGGGTTGAATAATTATCTTAACTTTTGTGGCCTTAACCCAAGATATTAGGAGATTTTAAGTTTGTTTAGTTATTCCACTCACGCGGAACTTTAGTAGGCTAATCACTTATCTTCTGAATCTCTTCCTAAATAACTTTGTTTTGTTTTTATAACTAACCTTGAATACTGTTTCTATGTCAGACATATATTTAAATTTAACTGGCTAGTCGGAAGACTTTACCATTTACTAAATACTTTAATAATTTCATTAATATTTCTATATACGGTATATATATTTAATTTGTTAGTTTATCTTTTTATAGTTAAGTGTTAGTATAGGTTTTACTAACCTTAAAGACCCGCCTCGGTGGCGTAGTTGGCTAACGCGCCAGTCGTGTTGAGCTCGACCACCGAGGACGGGGAGATCGAGGTTCGAAATTCCTAATCCATTAGTGTAATTAGTACTTAAGCGTATAACCCGAATGGGTAGTAAGACGTGGTGCTAAATAATAATAAATAAACTAACCTTAGAGGACTTGGATTTCCTTTATTCACCATTCTTAATAATTGACAGTACATATGTATCACGAACTATTTTAATAAAGATATGTATTGTGTTCTTTATGAAACAACTGATTAATATCATGTTGATACAAGACTTACAGACTAATCAAATTCTAGAACGAATATAACAACCCGCTTATTGATTTATCACTAGTTCCCAATATCACCAAAACACTTTTTGACCATAATTGAAATTAAAATGGGAACGTTACCTACCGATTGACCTAAGAAGTATTAATTAATTTAAATATGTTAAACAAAAAATGATACTGGAACATGGGAATCAAACTCGGCAGCCTTGGCTTAGTACGCCAATTTTCTTACCATTGGGCTATCCAGGATTCGTACCGTGATCAGGGTCACTATTCGCTCATTGTTTAGGGCCGAGTCTTTGATGGACGCGTGGAATCGCCCTCTATACATGAGCGACCAATAGTATCGTTTGCTATGAGATACCACAGCCATCTGCGAACTCTGGAGGGCTGTTATGCTGACCAGTATTCAATACAAGATTGTAATTAAAGCACGTGTGGTCTCCTTCATACGCTCATTCCTGTAATTATACCGGTAGTGGTTTACAGCCTGTGTGTTGATATTCATTAAGGAGCTGTGATATGTTCAATCCAAAAAAAACCTTAGAATTCATTACATAGTAGGCCTAACTTACCCATTGATTCCCAAATTTAATAATGATTTTATAAATATATATAAAAGTAGCACAGAGAATTAAGGTGCACTTATTAAAGTTGGCACATCCTTTTAGTTTCCATACCATACTTTTAAAAAAACATTTCACGGCGTGATCTCGCAAGCGAGCTATATCAACCCGAGCGGCCGCCGCCGTTAACGATGATAGTGCTTACGTTTGCCAATAGAGGGTGTCATGTGGTCAGCACAGCGGGCTGTTAATATCGGTTTTCTAAAGCGGAGCTATCAAAACAGTGATTATAAAATAAATATTGTTGGTGCACACCAAAGGCGTAAGCTGAGCTGAGAATAAATCTCCTTTATCTTTGGAACAAATGGATGCGAAGGGGAAGGCGCTTTGGAAAGTGAGTCGATATCTTTTTCCCTTCCTTTTGTGGGGGTCTTTGATATCATTAAGACGTCATCGCAAAACTCAAACTAAAAAAGAATAATCTTGTTTTATTTTTGTGCGGTCGTATTACAGAAACTTCGTTAATGTTCTATTACATTCTTCCCTACTTCCCTTCCTCCTTCCCCCCCTGTCTTTCTCTAATCTAATGTGACGTAATAAATTGTAGAAAGAGTCTCGCTTCTTTTGTACCTTGAAATGAAAGGATGATATCACTGTGTTTGTATTAAAGCTGTTCTGTGAAGCCTGAAATATTGTCAATGTATGTCTCTGAGTTTTTCAACGCTCAAAAGGACGATATTAAACAGAAAAAAAAGTAGGCTTACGTATCACAGTATTGTAATAAATAATTCAACGTCACATACCAAGTTATTAGGGTCTAAAGAAAATAGTTAAATATGATACGGCATTGTGGGATATTTTCTTTATTCAAAATCAAATTATTTTTATTATATTTATAAAACCATCAATATTAATTTTATTGTAATTCTTGAAACATTATAAGTGTTTGCTGCTATTTTGCTACCAAACAAATAATTGCGTTTTTAACACAAAAAATAATACTAACCACAAAGTGAGTAATTTACGTACGCGAAGAAACATGTAAGCAAGCATTTTGAGCAAATAACAAGGGGAATTAAATCAGTGACTATCATTTAGCGAGGAATGTAAATGAACTTATATTTTTTCCCCATTTTATAAATCATGTTGAGTTTTTTTTTCGCTAAACATTCCCTAGTAAATTTAAATAGTCATCAGATTTTAACTTAATTCAAATACTCTCTACGCCTGAACTAAATATATATTTTAAGCTGATTAATTAAAATATTAGCTAGCATTTCTATTTTTAATATTTTAAAAACTGTACTGTATATATATCGTCAAGAATCTAACATTTTAGACAGTTCCAAGCCGTGATATATTTTTAACATAATCTGTTCGTCTCACTGTAATATTTATTTAGGCTGGTGGAATTTTTTTAAAAACTTTGCAGGAAAAAAAAATATTTATGTATTCATTTTGACGTATCAAACGTGGACTATTGTTATGATATAATTATTTACAGAAGTTTCTAACTATATAAACACTCTTAAAACGTTTTAGTACCGCTTCGGTGGCAGCACGGTCTAAGGCGCTACTCTCGCAATAGACAAGACCGCCGATGACAGGAAGATCGTGGATAGAATTCCGGTTGGGTGTACTGAGGGTGTTTTTTTTTATAAATGGTTCCCTACTATCCCTCCACGCGTGTACCCTACCTATATATATAACCTTCCTAATCCCTAAAACTATTGACCTAATTCGTAGTTAAGCGTATAATACGAACCGGTAGTTTGACGCGGTGCTAAAAAAAAAGTGAGTGTAATTGTCACCAGGAAATGTTTTTACATATTTATGATGACCTCCAATCTCAAAATACTTGTCCTAAAACAAAAGTAAATCATAATATTAACTTTACTCGTCCCCAAACCACTTTAAAATCTCTTTGGTAAACCATCACTAAGGCAAAAAATAAATGGCTTTATTTTGTACTCGTACACATCGCAAAAAAAAGTTAGTTTATTTTTAGTAAGCACTTTCTCGTTTACTCTACCTCCCTTGAAATAAGTGAAATGCCAGAGAAAGAAAGAATGGTAAAACTAAAAAAGAAAAATAGGATATACTCGTTCGTTTTTAATATGTATGCCCCGCAGCAATATTTTGGTTTTTTGTTCCTCGTGCTGTGCAGTGTTGCATTGTAAGAGAGTAAGACCAAAAAAAAAAGGGTAAGTTTTTTTTTTCCTCCTTGCCTATCCTCACTTCATATTAGTACAGTGTAATGAGAGGAAGAAAGTCAGATTTCTCCAAGGGGATTAGACGACAATTTGTGTTTTGCGGTTTCAAATGTAATCTTTAGAATTCCTTGGAGGTTAATCTAAAAACTCGCCTTATCCGAAAGCGCATCTTATTTTCTATTTTTAAACTGACTCCATACATGGACAAGAGCATAATTCATCTTAAGCGGGCTGCCTAAGTAGCTGAATTATTGTATATCGGAGGTTGCACTTAGGTTCAATGATAAAAAAAAAACAATAGCAATACATGAGTTTGGTTTTTACTGGAATAAACACAAAGCTATTTTATTTTGACCTTATACGTAATAAAACAGGGCCCGTATTTTGATGACATGTCATTTTTTTTGTACATAGCAGACAATGTTCATGTGTACATAAATTATACATTTATGATTTTTATGTTGTTTTTGAGTTTTTATGGTCATATTTTCTTGGTTTGGGTCCTTTTCGGGTCTTTTTTAGGTGTTTTCGAATAATTTTTAGGCTTTTTTAAAAATCTAAGTCAGGCATTAATGTTGAATGAATATATTTTTTAATACACTTGATATTTTATAAATGCATAGATACTCAAACAAAACAATTTTAATCACACAGTTTCTGGAATGTAAAGATAATGTGGGCAATTAACTTTGTATTCTCTTAGCTTGTATGGTTGTAAAATACAAATTCATGTTGAGACAGCGCAATTCAGCTATAAGAGGTTGCGATGAAAGAGGATTTTTTTTTCTTAAAGCAGATATTTGTAAATCAATATCATATTTATAGGAATGCAAGAGTTTATTTGTTAAAGAAAGGCTTTTTATTGCATAGTTATTTTTTTAGTTTTTATTTGTAGGTGTGTGTTTGATTTAGTTGTGATTTTTCATAACGAGTTTTAGTTAAAAAATTTAGGGCAATTTTGTAGATTTGAAACAATTTTTTTAGAATTCTTTGTTCATTTTTTAATCATTACTAGGCCATTAAAATCCGGACTCTGATCATCATTATAAATTAATGATTTTAATTACCAACAGTCGGTATTTTTTGTGTGCTTCTGAAAATAACTCCTAAATACATATCAAGTACTTGGAGATTTCTAATCTATTTTGCGAAGAGGGTTGCATCTTAACTTGAAGAACCTATAGCAGTCCAAGCACTTTCACACTTAGACGCCAATGTACAAAATAGAAAGAGAGGGAAGAAAATGAGAAGTTCACCCTGAAAGGGTTCTTGTCTATGTGTTGATAACCCTTTCCCTCTTCCTCTGACGAGTTTACACAGTTACTTTAATATTTGTGCCTTGAAAAAATTTACTTGTTTTTTCATTTTACCTTTTTCTTGTTTCCTATTCCAAGTAGACGTATATAATCCCACGGACTTTTTAAATCTACATTCTGGCAGGAAGATGCCTAAAGGCCATTTTCGTGACCAAGACAAATAGCCTAAGTTGTGGATGATTTATAAAAAAATCGTTTACAAGACACTACTTAAAGATAAAAATAATAATTTTTTGACATGGTAGGACCATATTTAGAATTATTTAAGAATGTATTGTTTTTGTGGCAACGTTATATCTTTAAAACTTTCTGAATAAAATTTAAATTATTTACCGTTGGTAATCCTATCTTCACCTACCGTGACGTCACATGTAGGCAACGTCCTTAAAATTTTCATAATAATTAGTTAAATATTTTTGGATGTATTAGTGAGTGCAATTATATTTTTAAACTGCATTTGCTTCGTCTCTCAAACACATTTATCTCGCACAAAGCTAGATAGTACATTCTAGAGCTAAGATAGCCTCACCAATATGTATTCTTTCCTGAACGATATCTAGATAAGTCACGTGTCAATTAAAAAACTTTTAAAAAAATGTTGAAATTTTTATGAGTATTTTTATGTATTTTTTATCACCGCGTCTTAGAAACTGTTCAGTTTATACTCATATAATATAACTGTTCTAATGGGGTGGGGATTAGGAAGGAAGCATTTTAGAGGTGTTCTACCCGCATTTGCCTGGAATTAGTGTGGGAAAACAATTAGGAAAAACCATCCTCAGTATACCTGACCAGGTTTCGAACCTAGATCTCCCTTAGTCAGCAGGCCAGCCAAACACAAATGGTGATGCCTTAGGCCTGTTCGGCCATTGACACGGGTAGTCTTTTTTTAAATTGTGATCACATTCAGAGTACCTTTGGCAAGCTAAAATTTTTTCAGATCCTGCTTTAAAAAATGTTTTATGTCTTACTACTTATTAGCGCTATCCGGTTATTTACACTAATAGGGTAGAGATAACAAAGGTAAGAGTTTAAGAGGAATTGTACTCACATTTACGTTGATGAAGGATTGAGAAAATATTTAAAGAAAAACATTTAGTCCACTCTGCCAAGATTTAAAACCCTACCTTCACGTTACCGGAACACCTGACTAAACGAGCTTGACTTCCATTCTGTGTGCTCATCGATGTGATTAATCTTAATCTTAAGAAAATTGATTAAAAATTTTTTTGAGGTGCAACGCACAGACACTCTCCCTTATCCATTCTCCCGTTTTTAACCTAAAATAAAAAAATTTATTAAAAACTCGTAAGATTTGTGAAAATAAATAATAGGTTTATACATTATTTTAGAAATATTACACCAAAGATCATAAGTGAAACAATACAAAATGTTATTTACTCTATAATCTATGGTAATAGAAACTAGGAACACTGTTACAGAAAAAGTGAGAAGAGAGAAATATCTCAAATTCGTTTTCAAAGACTTGAAATAAAATGCTTATAAATAATAAACTATTGGTTTAATAAAAATGTATTACAAATATAATATGTATACCTTTAATAGTACTACATCTTAAAAATAATAAGCTATTTGGTATCTCAAATAGTTGCGGAGAAATTATGAAAATTGGAAAATTTCCCATATGTAAAGTACCCTCAAAGTCATTTTCATGAGAAAATCAGAGTTTCCATCTTGTTTATTATGATAAACAAAGTCCAGATATAAGATTTAATCAAAATCGTTAGAGCGACTTTTGATAAAATTCGATTCTTTCTCTTTTTGCCCTTCAGCAAACTAAGCTTAAATTTAGGTTCAGATATCTTAATTCCAATAACCCCTAGGGGGGACATTATGAAAACCCCAGATATCAAGTTTTATCCCAATTGGTAAGATAGTTTCAGCTCCACCCCGAGCTACAGACAGATGGCATCACGAAAAAACCCCTTTTTGGTTTCAGGGGGTCACACACTACCTCTCTCTTTGAGGTGTCTAGGGAAAGTAAAAATAAGATACAACTAAGAATATACCTTGTTAGAAACTTGTCACTGAAGCCAATTACCTCGAACGGCCACCAATTAATTATGCTGATCACTATAATTAAGGGTATATTTACACAACTTTGGAGAACAATGTTTCCCTAAAATGTAAGGGCGCATCCTCCTGGGAGATAATAAATCTACTTACATACCTGTTTGCTTGTGTTGCGCGTTAATGTGGACTTAGCACAGTTATTACATATTACAAGTTTATTGCATTACGGCAGCTACAGTGTTATGCGCTTATTAGATTTGGTTCCCCGCGTCCGACCGATTCAGACGTGCGGTGTTGCCGCCCCTCTGGTAAAGTGAGTCGAGAATATCTCTCTGGAGAGAAGTGGCGCGGCTGTTGGGAGAAGAGAGGATTATTCTCAAAGGAGACGTCAGAACACCAAGGTAACTAGTCAGGACACCAAAATAACAAGTGAGAACACCAAAGTAACTAGTGAGGACACCAAAGTAACTAGTGAGGACACCAACCTAATAATTCAGAACACCAAAGTGACAAGTGAGGACACTAACGTAATAATTCAGAACATCATAATAACAATTCAGGACACCAAAGTAACAATTCAGGACACCAAAGTAACAATTCAGGACACCAAAGTAACAAGTCAAGACACCAAAGTAACAATTCAGAACACCACAGAAACCATTCAGAACACCACAGTAACGAGTCAGGACACCAAAGTAAAAATTCAGGACGCCAAAGTAACAATACAGGACACCAAAGTAACAATTCAGGACACTAAAGTAACAATTCAAGACACCAAAGTAACAAGTCAGGGCACCAAAGTAACAATTCAGAACACCACAGTAACGAGTCAGGACACCAAAGTAAAAATTCAGGACGCCAAAGTAACAAGACAGGACACCAAAGTAACAAGACAGGAAGCCAAAGTAACAATTTAGGACACTAAAGTAACAATTCAAGACACCAAAGTAACAAGTTTTTAAATTATGGTGCTTAACGTTCCCTTTCTAAACACGAATATTGCATTAACATTTGATTAATAAGTAAACTTAACCCTCTTTGGTGGCCGCATAGTCTAAGGTGCTACTCTCGCAGTAGACTAGACTATCGATGACGTGCATATTGATGTTCGAATTTCGGTTGTGTGTATTGAGGCTGATATTTCTAAAATATTGTTTTCCACTCTCCATCCAAGCAAATGTGGGTACACCTCCTATAAATATTAACTTTCATATCCCTAAAACCCTTAGAGTAATTAGTACATATGCGTATAACCAGAACGGTCAATAAGACGAGGTGCTTAAAAAAACTTAATCCGGAACTATACGCTTAATACTTCACAAGCACCGCCATGTCCATCGATATTTGCTAATTTGAAAACAAAATGGACCCGTAAACAAATAATTAGTTCTAAATAAGCATAATTGAACCAAGGACCTCTAGACTTGGGGTCGTCTGCTACATCCACTTATATGTAAAGATGGGCTTAAAGTGTAAATTATTTTTTGTGCCAATGTTACTTTTTTTAGATAAAAATATTAAAGTTTAAATAAACCAAAAATGTACTTTTCTGTTGTTATATTCATGTATGTTGGTCAGAACAAACCCCAAATACTATCATTTGAAATCATCATAGTCCTGTTGCTGTGGATTCACACCTTGATCTAAAAACAAGAGCAGACACGTGATCACGTGATGAACTCTTAACCAATTACAAGATATCAGCGTGATCTGCGTTGTCTGATCGGCGTGACTTAAAATGCTGTTTCAACTTTCTAATTTATGAGCAGGCTCCGGATTTTGATGATATAAAAATGATAAAAAAAAGCATCTATAAAATGGCCTAAAAGTTCTAAAAAATTACTTCAAATTTTAAAAAAAAATTAAAAATAGGAATAAAGAGTAGTAATAAATACATGACTAAATCCAACACGCACTTTACAAATGGAAACTATGCGATGAATTAATGAAAAGCCTTTAACAATTAAATAACCAATTCGCTCTCACATATTTCGGCAAACTTGTGAATCAAGCCTCAGCGTTCTCGATTATAATCAGATGTGAATCAAGCCTCAGCGTTCTCGACTCTGATCAGTTGTGAATCAAGCCTCAGCGTTCTCGACTCTGATCAGGAAGGGAGCTCGATCTGTAAATCTTTTCCCACCAATGAGGGTTTGCGATCCTCTCTTTGGCAGGGCAGTAATTACCACTGGGGCAGAGCCCCCGAAAGAGGACTTTTTTAAAAATATTTTATATTTTTTAAAAGAAAATAGGAGTGTGAGATTTAGAGGTGGGAGGGAAAAAAATAAAAAAAGGGAGGCATTATTATATGTTGCCCGGGGTCCCCAAGCCTCTAGTTACGGCCCTGCTCTTTGGATGGATAGTATTTCATGTCATAAATATTTGCCCTTATAATCTTGTTTCTTTAAATTGTATCGTTTGAATCACAAATTATTGTAAATCTAATTTTCATTTAAGTTTATTCATTAAAATTGTTTCGAAATTGTAATAAATGTAATTTACAGATACATTATATCGTATGCCTATAATTATACATAAATTTGCATTGATTTATAAGAGATACTCTACAGGTGCACCTTAGGTTTATAATTTGACTGTACGTCGATTTTTCAATGAATACTTTCTGCTTTTTTTTTAACACTGTGTCTTACGTGTTCATGTTATACGCATTATGTACTAATCACGCTAGTGAATTAGGGATGAAGATGGTTTAATTGGAGGAAGTGTACCTACATTTGCGTGGAGGAAGAGTGGAAAACCATTTTGGGGGCAAAATCCTCAGTACACTCGACCGAGATTCGAACCACGATCACCCTATCATCGTTAGTCTAGTCCATTGTTAAAGTGACGCATCTAATACGTTCAACACCACGGCTATTGTCAAAAAAATTCAGGGTGAGAAAAGGTATTTCTTAGTATAAATGAATTCGTATCTGCTTGACAGTAGGATAGTAAAACCACAGCCATGGTTCACGCACGTAAAACTAACCTCAGTGCTTTCAAACCTCAACCTACCTGCATCTGCAATGCAGTAGATTAATAGAGTGACGCCTTAAACTGTGGGACCACCAGAAATACTCCTGTAGCTCTGGTCTAAATTCTTGGAACGTGAGCTCATTGTTATAATTGGTTGTAATATATTTTTTTTAATCTTTGAAATAATTTAGTATCTTCCTTGATTCATAGTTTATAGGAACAAATCAATGAAAGTACTTTTTTACTTTCTCTCAACACCTCGGAGAGAGAGGTATTGTGATGGTCAAAAAAACTCGAGATTTTGATAAAATGTCGACGTTTTATGACTCCGTGAGACAAAAAAATGTAGTTTTCGCAATGCCGTTTGTCTATATATTGAACGAGAGCCGAAACTGTTTTACTGATTGGGCTCTAACTTGGTATCTGGGGTTTTAATAAAGTCCTCCCGAGTGATATTTGGAATTAAATACCCAACCATAAATTTAAGGGTAGTTTACTGAAGGGCAAAAAGAGAAGAAGAAAAACTATTTTCTCGAAATTCGCTCCAACGATTTTGATGAAGTTTTTTATCTACTCTAGACACTGTTTTTCATTTTAAACAAGATGGGAATTCTCATTTTATAATGAAAATGACTTTGAGGTTACTTTACATGGGGGATATTTTATAATGTTCATAATTTCTCTGCTACTATTTGAGATACTAAATAACTTACCATTGTTAAGTTGTAGTACCATTAAAGATAACAATATTTAATTTGAAATGTATTTTTATCCTATAATTTCTAAGCTATAAGCAAATATATGTGTGTATATATATAATTTTTATTTCAGGTTTTTGAAAATGAATTTGATTCTTATGCTATTTGATAAACAAAGATATTTCTCTTTTTTTTTTCAGTTTTCCTAGTTTCTAACGCCATAGAGTAAGTAACAGTGTATATTATTTCAATTATTATCTTTGATGTAGTGTTACTACAAAAATGTATAGACCTATCATTATTTCGTTTCACAAATCTTACGAGTGTTTAGTAAATGTATATTTTAAGATGAAAGAGGGAGAAAGTTTGCGCGGTACATTGTACCATTTATTTTATCTGTTTTAAACAGTCAGATATTTGTGGCTTTGAGAATATTCTTGCATTCTAAGCTATCCTCTTTAAAACCAATACTCTAGAATTTAGATAGGTTCAAAGCTATCGTGCTTTTTTTATTTATTTTTTCTGCTTTCGTAAATCTACAGTAAATCTATTTAATCGTTGTTGGGGGTCGTAGGAATTGTTCTGAAAACGTTCCCTGCTTTTTTGTTTGGTTCCATGTTTAGCTTTGTTATTTATTTTTTTTATAGAAAATACACCTAATAAAACAAATGGTCGTATATTAAATTTAATGTCTGTTCCGATTCAAACATTTGTTTTAGAAATGTTAAACAATATTTTGTATTAAGATGGATTGACCAGGCTTTGGAAATAAACCTGAACGTTTTTGGCACGAGTTTTAAAATCCGTCTTGTTTTATCAAATTAAGACTAATCAATTTAGAGATTTAAAAAAGAGAGGATACCAAAGATAATGATGGAAATTAAGTATGTAGGAAAAATACCGTGAGGAGGGCCATTAAAGAGTTGGGAGGAGCAGATAACAGATATTGTACAGGTGAGAGGAAAAGAATGGAAGCAATAACTAGAGGACGAAGAATGTTAGAGGGATAAAGGAAAATGGAGGAATTTTACTAAAGTGACCCAGCCACAGGCTGGAAACAGTTAATGATCATGATGATGATTAATTTAGAGACTATATTTATCATTTAATTGGTGCAACATAGCCAATATATTTGTATAGTTAGAATTACATTAGAATAAACTAATACGAACTTTCCAAAAGCTACTTGGTCTACTTTTATGTATTCATACGCCAAGTAATGTGTCCTTCATTTCTCACTTTTGACAGAGAATGTCAATTTCTATAGATGTAAGATAAATTTAGGGATCATTTTTCAATGAAGGATGCTTTAAATTGGTTTTTAATGTGTTAAAAATGTTATTCCTAGGGTGAGCCGACTATATGTGTAATTATACAAGTAATGAAGCTAAGAAAGATCAGAACTCGTAAAAATGACTGCTCAAATTAGACATATTTATGGTAATACAAATAGTGGAGAAAATTGATGATAACGTTCTGATATTTGTCCATATATTTGTATCTTAAATACAATGTATGGATACAAAAGTATCGATTTTTCCATTAAATTAAATATAATTTCAATATTGATAATGTTACGAAAATCATCAACTTAAAAAAAAAAGTCTCTACACTTTTCATCGTAAGCATTGGACACCGTATGGAATAGTTCGGAGAAAATAAATGTTTTGTTTCTCATCCAAAGAAAAGGTATTGTAATCGAGAAAAATCTATATCTTGAGATTATGATGAATCTTTACGCCTCATGTACTCCCGAACCAAAAAAGTGGGTTTTACAATTTTATGTTTGTGGGCCTGGGCCTATCTAAAGATTGGATGGCATTAAAAGTAAAACTATATATGTGTTTTTTGGGGAAAACATTGTTTAGGGTAGTTAACTGATTTAAAAAAATATAAAACTGTTTTAAAGTGGCTCTTGAGATTTGGTTTAAAATGGGTGTCTGGAAAGTTTTTAACAATATAAATAAATGTGTATAGTTGTGTTTCTTAAAAATATATATATATATCTAACAGTAGTTTACTGATGAATAATTTTTCAATGTAAATTTTTTTGAAAATAGCTCGAACAATTTCCTTCAAAATTGGCATATGGTTATTATTTTACATTATAAATAATAATATATGTTCATTTTTAAAATACATTAATTTAAGTTTAATTTAACTATGACATATTTTAGAAAATTACAAAAAATTTAAAAAATAACCCTTAAAGATAGTTTAAAAATTGTTTCCTTGTGGTTTTCATGATAAATAATAAAATGTTTTGATATTCTTTACAAATATATATAATTTAAGGGTAATAACGTGTAACTTATTTTGTTTTAAATTGAGATTTACTAGTAATATTTGAACAATCTTGTTTGAAAATATTTTTTTAAGAGTGTTTATTGTGATTCATAAGGCGATATGCTTTTATTTATAAGAACATTTTTTTTAAAGTTAATTATCTACTAAAAACCTGTTTTTGAAAATTTTGTTCCACGCTAAAATTCACTACATGTAAAGGTTTGTACGATTGTGTAGTAACATTTTCTTTCTCTTTTTTTTTTCCGACCGTATTCTGTTAGTTAAGTAAAAGAGAAGAGGGAATTTAATGAATCGGTACTCACCTTGCAATCAAGGCTCGCTCTGGAAACCCCACAGTGTTTTTGGTTGCGTGTTCTTAAGACCTGCTTAGCTCTTATCTCTCAGGGGAGGCGAAAGAAGAGTCAAATAGGGTAAAAAGAAGTAGCAACAGTTGATTGAAGTCACTCTTATTATAAATACAGCCATGCAAAAGGGTACATCTTTTTTTTTTAGCACCGTGTCTTACTACCCGTTTGATTTTATATGCTTTAGGACTAATTACGCTAGTGGTTTTATAGATTAGGAAGGCTATATTTAAATGAAATACACACGGGGTGAGGGGGAGTGCAAAACCACTTTGGAAAATCACCCAACCGAGATTCGAACCTCAATCTCCTCGTCATCAGCAGTTTAGTCTAATGCGAGAGTAGCGCCCTATACCATACAGCCAACAAAGTGGGTTACATCTTCTATTAAATTTAAATTAATGTAGTTGAAATATAGCAACTGGACTTATCATGCTGTCTGTCTTTACTTGTACAACGGTTGTATTTTCCAGTTGTTTAGCGCAAATGGACTGATTAACATCTCGAAGCTCACTCGTGGTGAACTCCGAAACAAATTCAATCTGTGTTCACGCCCCGTGTAGACTAAGTATGTTAGGTCACAGGGCTATAAAAATACTTTAAGAATTTTTTGAACACAATATAAAATACAAAATGTTATTAAAATAAAGGTGTTTATAAATACTCCCATAGGTGAGCACACATGCTATGTGTAAAGCTTGTATAGTCTGGTGACGAGGAAATCAAAGTTTGAATTCAGGTAGGATGTACCGAGATGGATTTTTCTTATGGGTTTATCACCTTTACTCCACGAAAATGTGGATACATTTTTTATAAATTATACCTACATATACTATTAGCTTAGTTAAATGAAGATAACCCAAACTGGTAGTGAGACGTGGTAATAATTTAAACTTATAAATATTTGAATACTCTTTGTATAGTGTTTACAAAACTGAAGTTATTGGTTATAGGCCAGTAAATGGGGTAGTTGAAAACTGGATTTGACAGCAATAACTCAAACAGTTTTGAAACTAGGGTAGTTCATACATATAGTTTCCCTAAGTAGCATACTAAATTTTCTACCCTCTTTGAGTTGAGTACGCGCCGCCGTATTGGAACATGGAGGCGAAAAACGTTTCATTTCAAGATTTTAATAATATCCCACTTGCAGAAGGTACGACCTAAAAATTTGTTCTTGAAAGAATTAAAGATCGCTTTATTTCCTACAAGAAAGGTTTTACCCCATTTTCACGCAAAACAGTTTTTTTTTTGTGAAGAACTTTTGTATAGTTTTCTATTATATGAATGTACATGAAAATTTTGTATTACTTAATATGTTAAGCTTTATTTACAGTGTATTAATACAGCTATTATTTATTAAACTATATTTAACCTTAAAATCACAAAGAAAGAGTTAAGGCTGCTTGTACAAAAATAAAGGAGGATCAATATTTTATTCAAAGCATTATTTACATAAAAAAATTAACCGAGAAATGTTTCCCAGTAAAGTTATTCAGACAGTTTTATTTTCTTTGATGTTTAGGGAACGTCCAAACTGAATGCGAAGGCCTTTTCTCCAACGTGTTGATGGCAAAGGTCGCATCTTGTAGTTTGCCATCTTAATTTTCTTCATAAATTAAATTATGTGATTGAATATCATTAACTTTCTCTAGATATTCATCTATACTATCGGGAATCACTTCAGTATTTAAGCATGACTATCCCTTGCAATTTGCTCATATTGTAGAATATTTCAATCCAACCTTTATGCAGCCATACAAATTTGTGGATTATTATTTATTTTTATTTTTTTCATTTGCATGCAATAAACTTTAGGATTACTTCTGAAACAGGTATCAAGTAATGTAGGAACTAAACTGGAGAAGGATTGGTACATTTCAACCCACACTCTTGAGGGGACCTAGTGATTCAGTACCGCTGTTGTGTCTGGAAATAAACTCGTAAAGAGTGTTCTAGCAGAGCTGCCTCTGTTTGAGGTAGGGATGCAAGGGAATTGACAATGAAAAGGTAATTGTCATTATCCCGTGCACCATAAAGAGCTAGACAAATGATTGACCTGCAGCCTTTATTTGATCCACACCGACTTTAGGGTACTTGAACACTTTAACAGTCTCTCGTAAATTTAAAATCTTTACGAATTTCTTTTTCCCTTGTCGAAAGAAGGCTGAAGTTGTGTAACATTGACTAGACGAATGTAGAAGTAAAATGTTTTCAGCTATAACTTTCTTCCCTTCTAGACGTTGGATAGATTACAGCTGGTGAGAAATTTTCCCTTTACTTGGTTTAAGAATGTAGACATTTTATTTAGATGCTGCTAAAGCTGACAGAATACTAGTAGGTCAACGCTATCATCAATACCAGAAGACTCCTACTCAAGTGACATACCTATAGGTGTATTTACAATAAAAATATCAGCATCCTCTCGAGATGTCTTGACAAGTTAACCAGAGTCTTGACACTTTTGGGTCAACATAGTGATAAGCCTTGCTTTATTTTTCCCCATTTGAATGTAATTTTTCCCGGGACATAGATGCTAACATCGTTTTATCAAAAATCATATCACTTGAGAGAATAATGGTTGAATGTCGAATACTTTCCGTGCTCTTAGTACAAGTGTTTACAGGATTGTTCGGGTAGCGGTCAGACACTATAACCGCATCGTCTGTGTAGTACTTCTTGACATACATTATATAGTAGTTGCGTGCAGCGGAAAATGTTTCCTTTTGAAGCCATAAAACCCTGTGAAGGAGTTATCTGCCATCTACAACATGGATCACCTTTCAAAAGCCAGGGTCTTGTATCAGTGGGGGAAACAAGGCATAAATGGCTGATTTTATCCTTCTGCATTCCCAAATCATCAAACAGGGAAAGTGTAAATAGGGTTGATTCATACTATAAGTAAACTTTAAGTACTTTGTTATCTTTTTTTGGCAATAGATATTATCTAGAAAATCAGTGTGGAGTTAACAGGTATAACCTCATCTCGTATTTTAATTCCAGATTGCTGAGCTCCAAGAGGAACGATAACTCTTTTTTTATTCCCCCGCTTTAGACTTCACATCTTTGTAGTTACTTCCAGATATGGCACTCATAAGTGATATCTAAATTTCTTAAGAGTTGGGGGAATCAACCTTTTCTTTTCCCGTGATGCTAGTGCAATTTAAAATGAACTAGAATTTAACGTTGTGGGAAAAGGAGCTTAAGTTCAAGGTACGCAATAGTAGCTTTAACAATTAAACATGAACTAGAATTTAATTTGGGGGGTTCAGTGAAGTGATAGGGAATAATATAGTTTAAAGCACTCACACAACTTTGTTAATGTTGAAAAAATAAATATGGCTTTTAGTTATTAAATGAACAAGTCTATATACTATGATTTTTTTACGTCGCAGGCCAATAAAATATTCGGCTTTGGTTGACATATAATACCTCCAAAAACTTGATAAGATGATAGTGTACTACTCATTTATACTGTATCTTTATTTTTAATTTAATTTGTTGAAAAGATGATGAATTTTAATTTAAATAAATCAAAGGAAAAGATAAAATAGCGACAAGTTTGTTTTTAAAGAAAGGCCCGTTTGTCAATCCAATAAGGTCAATTCATGTCGATACGATAACAATTGGGTGATTCATATGTGTCAATCTCAAAGAGCTTGGCAGTGATGACTACTTCAAATCCATAGGTGTTTTTTTTTTCCTATTAGGTCTAACCTCCCTCTTTTATTAAACTCTTTTTTCTGCCATACAAGGTACGTATAATTGGAGGTTGTCACATTTGTTACATCAAATTTTAAACCCATCAAGGATATTAAACTAGTTTTAAACTAATACTATGTTATTTTGTACTATTGGAGTAGTGTAAGTTCATTTACTTGTATTATCAAAAATACCAATTAGTATGAACTAGATATTTTTGTATATAATGCCTAACGATTTTTTTGTATACACTTTAATTTTTCAATAGATTATAGTATAACCCTTATTATAAAAAAACAGTTCCAAAATAATATGTATAGTCTATATATACTATATATTATATATAAAACAATTTTTACTGTCTGTGTCACTATTATATTATGTGTATATATATATATATATATATCAATATTTATTAAAGATATTACATATTTTTCATTTAACACATGTCATATATATTTTATAATATAACATTATTCTGAATTGGGTCTATAATAAGTATTATATAATCTATTGAAAATTCAACACACTTCCAAAACAATGTTTAAACATTAGATAGAGGCACCAGTGGTCACGTCGACAAAGTTGATAGTCTCACATAATTTGGTTTACAGATAACGGGGAGGTCGTAGCTTGACTCCCAACCACTGGGTGTACTGAGGTAGTTTTTACTAAATAACTTTCCATTATCTATACATGCAAACGTTATTACATTTCCTCTATATTCTCCGTACCTATATCTAGTCCATGTTTGTAAAATATACGGATATCCCGGGCGGATAGTGAGATGCGCAGTAGGAAAAAAACTTTTTGAGAGCTGTATTGAATAAACTAAAACCTGAAATAATCCGCTTCGGTGGCCGAATGGTCTAAGGCGGCACTCTTGTGTTGGACTGGCCTGACGATAATGGGTAGATTGGGGTTCTAGTCCCGGTCGGGTGTACTGAGGGTGTTTTATTTAATGATTTTCCACTATTCTTTCATGCAAATGTGGGTACACTACCTCTAAAATGATTTCTTCCTCATTCCTACCCCATTTTATTATCATATATGCTTATAACCTGGATAGGTAGTAAGACGCGGTGAAAAAAAACCACCTGAAATGGTTGAAGGATCCTGCCTGATCTTACTATAGACGGACCTGGTTTCGATATTATAAAAAATAATTCAATTACAGCTGTAGAATTGGCGGAATGTTTTCTTTTAAAGGACATAAATTGGTAAAGGGAGTGCTGTAGAAGATGGATAAAGTGAGAGTTAATGCTGCTCTTGTTTGTTTTTATTTTACGAAGAAACACACTTATAAAAACACTTCCAGAATTGATTGATAAATAATAACAGCTTTTTCGAAAATTCTTCTAAGATGTCATGATGTGGGATGTATAGGGGTAAATATTTCCTAGTAACGAATGAAAATGGTTTATTTATAAGGACCTTTTCTTGGAATAAAAAATATTTTATTTACCGAGTTTGTTGGGTGATCATTCGATGTAGCTTACACTTATACTTGAGAAATTTATTTTTATGGAATTATTTATTTTTGCCATAAGCGCTGGTACTAGAGGAGTATGGGGTATGTTTTATTTCAAAGGAGGCAGGGGCGTGGGTGGGGCCAGATAAAGAAAAAATTGTACTTTGATCTTGAGATCAGTAACACTGAACAAGTTTTATAAGTTTCCTTTATTTGAATGGCTTCAGACTTATTAATTTACTATTATACACACATGAATTTGATGAGTCCTTAATATATTATTTTGTATTTATGTAGGAGGGAGGAAAATAGTAGTAGCCTGTTTATAGGCAAACCTTATTATAAAACAAGTCGTGGTGTTTTGATCAATCATATCATTTTTACTGGAACAATCGATTATAAAAAGCGTAATAAAGACCATATTTAAATAGCGTTGACCTAACAATAATTGTGTGTACGAAATTTGAATCTTATTTGTTAACTGGGTACCTCTTTTTTTCAAGCTAAAACCTAGAATTAACTTTTATTTTTCTCCAACTTTTTACTCAACTTTAACAAGAATTATCCTTCTTTCCTCTTTTAATTAGTTTGATAAGCAATCAAGGAAAAACAAATAAGTATACATATTAATTAACCTGAATAATGTTTCGGTCTACCCCTTTCGATATTTGACAAAATATATTTCTAGTGCCCATCCCTCGCCCCCACATTTCTTTGTGTTTCATATATTTCCAAATCCTTACAGAATCAGTGGTTTTCACAACCACACATCTCATTTGATTGTAAAAAGTGAATAAAACATTTATGCATGGAGAGAAGTTTGAAGAGGTAATTGAAAATTTCCTCCTCCCCTTCAAATAATTCATAAAAAAAAAGGTTTTATGGTTTTAAGGAAAATTGAAACATTCTTATACGGAAATCTAAGTAGGTTTATCTTTGGGATATACTGGAAATATTATTATATTTATTAACTTTTTATGTGAATTGTACTAAATTCTTATTATTTCATTTTAAATATTTAAAAGTTTATGATTAGAGCTATGATGTTCATGACGTGTCATAATTTAATTCCAAGGTTTATTTCAGTCCTGAACAAGATATGAATTTTTTTGAGCGGCCTTTATTTAATAAAACAAGTACTTAGCCTCTAATCGCGATATTTAAAGCTCTTTCCAGTGATAGTGCATATTTAAACCAGATTTTAAAGAAGCTTCTAAAAACATAATAAATTATTACTAGCAAAAATATATTTCATATTTTACAAAATAATAAAAATAACTACCAATAATTAGATGTTTTTTGAATGTTTAAATATATATTATTTTATGCCTACTATATATTTTTCGACAAATTATATGAGATCCAAACAATTTATTCAAAATTTTCAAGCAACTTAACTATCTGTAGTCTATATTTGAATACATTGTACCACACATTCACACCAACTTTCTCATATTATGTATTATAGCTTCGATGATAATTTTCAAAAATAGGTTTTGAGTAAACTACCCTTCAATGTGCTTAATTCATTAAAACATCTTGTTAATCACGATAAACACTCCTTATATATACAAATTTTAAACCAAATTATTCAAATGTATTTAACAAAATTCAAACTAAAAAGAAATATTTGTGAATTACCCTAAAATTATTTATTTGTAAAAAAAGTATTCTTATTTATTATGAAAAACTATTCCCAGATTCCCATTTTAAATTCAAATTTCAATTTTAAAAAATCTAATTTTCTATAATTTCTCGTAAGTAAACTACCCTTAAACTATTTTTTTGATAGCTAAAGATACATTATTATTGATAATGTAAAATAATCCACCGATACTAGTTTTAAACCAAATCGTTAGATATTTTCAAATAAATTAAATTTTACAAAAATCAGTCTTGGTTAGCTAATATTAAATGTTTTTTTAGAAACACAAATCTATATAACTATTTATAATGCAAACGGCTTAACAGATAACCATTTTGAACTAAAACTATTTTTTAAATATTCATCGTCGTGTCCATGTCAAACACGCCCCAGATATACATTTTAAGCAAAAACGTTATGGCCATTTTCAAAATAATTCCATTTTACAAAAATAACTCATCAGTAAATGACCCTTTATCGAAATTTTACCCAAAACCATGTCAACCATGTCAAACACTCCTAAGATATCAATTTGGAACCAAATTTTTGAAGCAATTTTTTAAAATTTTCCAAATTTTGAAAGATCAGTCATTTATAAACTACCATAAATGAATTTTACCCCAAAAACAAGTACACGCTGTTATTTGCCATGTCAAACACTCCCAAGATATATATTTGTAACGAAATTGTTTGAGCTATTTGTAAAATATTTAAACGTTTTGGAAAATCAGTCATCAATAAACTACCCATAAATGAGTTTTTGCCTCAAAGTTAAGCCATTAAAAAAAACTGGTCAGTAGAATATCCTTAATTAAAGGGCTAGGGTAAAAACTAAACGTGTATTTTGAAGCATATCCATATAAAATTTAAATATAAAGTTTGAAAAAATCCATTACATCGTTTTGGTTTATTCACCGGTGACAGTCTGTCAGACTTACAGACAGGAGGAGAGACAGAATAGTAAAATCCAATTTTTTGGGGTTTGTGTTCCCATAAAACGTAAGGACTCATCATAATATAGAGATCGATTTTTTCACGATCATAATAATTTCTCTTGATATAAGAAAGTAAAAATCCATAGATATATATTTTTAGGTCATTTGTTACGATATTTTAGGATATAAATATCCAAATCCTATCCATAACTAATTTTTGAGAATCTATCAGGAACACGTAAAGGTATGTGACTACTTGTGTAGTGGTCTATTTTCTATATTAAAAATAGTACAGTCAATCAGTGTTTTATTGATTTTGTTCTATTTTCAACTCGAATACATGTAATATGATGGATGTCTTTGGGATACGTAAATATTCTTGTTATATATAAATATTTCAGGAGATTCTCTTGTGAAAGAAAATCGCACCGTTTTATACTGCGATCTCTTTTCTAAAGACTGGTCAATCCTTTACTTCTTTTCGTTTTCATCTAGTCCAAGCTAGCTAATCTATCATTGCTTCTTTATTGTTATACAATGCTACAGTTTTTTCCAAAAGTATTTAATTTTGTTTTTGACACCTTTCACAAAATAGTCAAAATGATAAACATATATTTATTTTTCCGATGATTTAAAACGCTAATAAGGCATTCCAAGGTGACCTGGTGGTCTAGGGATAAGGTGTCAGACTTCTGTGCTGGGGGTCCAAGGTTCAATCCTCGGTCCCGGCACAGATTTATCTGATTGCCAAACCCTTATGGAATGCCAGGCCTCCACCGTGGTTCGGATCCCACGTTAAACTGTAGGTCCTCCATTTCATATCACAATCACCCTACGATTACACATTAGCGTAAATGCGTATAAACCGAACGGGTAGTAAGACGCGGTGCTAATAATAATAATAAGGCATTCCATTTGGAAAGCTATAGTATTGTAAAACTAACCTGAATCCACATTTAAATTTCATAAGTTGTTATACTTATAGTAACAACTCAATAAGAAGTTGTTGATGTTATTTTTTAACACCGTATCATCTGTTCATGCTAGACGCACATATGATAGTTACTTTAATGGGGTATAAATTAGTATGTATTCATTTTGGAGGTGATCTACCCACTTTTGCGTGGAGGGAAAGTGAGAAATAATCCAGGGAAAACTACCCTCAATATAACCGACCGGTATTAGAACCCCGATCACCCCATCTTCAGCAAGCTGATCTAGCACTAAAGTGACTCCTTAGACCATTCTTAACATTGAAAAAAACCCTTGACAATATTATTATTGATACAGATGAATATCACATGATATGAAATATGTATATTGATTGAAACAATTTCAGTATTTTTGAAAAACGTTTGGATATTTAATAAGGAACGTTTAAGATTATTTATACAATAAAACTCAACTTTATAACGTTGCAGCATTTGCAGCACAATTTGCAACACAATTTTTATATATTCTTTATTATTTTTTAACTTTATAACTTGACCTGGCTAACCTCAATTTAATAATATGATACGAAATATATGCATGATAACATCATCCTTTGTGGGTTTTTTTTATATTATTACTCTACATCACATATTTATGTCTTTCACGTTAAATTAATACAACTAGTACAATTGAACTTCACTAAAAGTTGAGTTTATTGTATACATAAAGTGTCAGTATATTTTGTAATTGTCATATTATTGTATTAGCTATATTAATGTGTTCAATACCCGTCCGGTCTGTCTATAAATGTACGCTTATAAGTTAGGGATTTAAAAGATAGAACTTAGAATAGATGTGCCCGCATTTATGTTGAGGTAAAGTGTGAGATCGTTTATGGAAAAATACTTCAATCCACCAGGCTGGTAAACCGGTTCCCGTCTCACCACCAGGCTGGTAAACCGGTTCCCGTCTCCTCGTCACCAGAAAACCATATTGGCAACTTTTCACAACTTTGCCTTCTAAAAAAACTACCTGAATATGCCCTATCCACAATAATTAATATTACTATAATTTAATATCAAATGTTAATTACTAAGTTAAAAGAAATATGTATTATATTCGTCCACTTATGCAACTAAACCAAATAACTACGTCTACCTATGAAACGTAGCTTAACATTAATTCATTTTTGTTTTTGTGAGCTCATCTTTAACGCGGCTTTGCTCCAAATAAATAATGGGACGTAATTCATTCCTCATGTTTCATCTTGTCTTAATATCCGTTTGGTCTACACACATATGTGTTAAAGTGTTAGGGATGAGGAAGTGTACCTGCATTTGCGTGACAGTAATTTAGAAAACTATTTAGTAAAATAAACACCCTCAGAATATCCGGACCCCAACCTTCCAATCATATAGGTTGGCTTGTCTATTGCGAGAGCGACGCCTTATATCATTCGACCACCGAAGTGGGTTGTAAGAGTTATTGTTTGGCGCAATTTAACATCTTTTTAACCCCATCTTTTTTAGCACCGCGTATTATTTGTGTCAGGTTATACGCCCATGTACTAACTACACTAATGGTTTGGGGATTATGAAGGCTTAATTGAAAGTAAATGCACCCTCATTTGCGTGTAGGGAGAGTGGAAACCCATTTAGCAAAAATACCCTCAGTGCACCCGACTGGGGTCGAACACCAATCTCCCCGTCTTCGGCAGTCTAATACAAAACAAGATTAGCGCGTTAGAGCATGCGGCCACAGAAGTGGATAAATAATCTCGTTATTCATTCTATAATTATATAGAAAGTTTTTTAATATAAATTAACTATTGATCACATCCGTTTAATTGAGAGTCCAAGGTATATGTTAATTAATTTATTTTATCCACCAATTTTTGCCACCTGTCCAAGATATACGGTTGGGGGGGGGGGGGGGGGATGAAATAGAAAATTGAAAA
>CABFWB010000188.1:314742-331345 GCA_902151455.1 Timema bartmani
GGGGGGGCTGAGGGTTCAAACCCTCCGAAATTTTATGAGCAAAATATATATTGCTTTGTTTATGGTTCAAACAATATCAAAATTAAGAAACAAGTACCAATTAGGAGGCTGTGTTACCATAAAAAATATTTCATATAGCTTCTAGAGGTGTTTAATATATAGAATTTTTCCTAGCCTTCGTTAGTTAGGGGGTTATGTTGCTATAAAAACACTTTAGATAACTTCTAGAGGTGTTTAATATTTATAATTTTTCTCAGCCTTCAGCAGTTAAGGGGTAGTGTTGACATTAAAGACACTTCATATAGCTTCTAAAACTGTTTATCATTTAGAATTTTTTTCTAGCTTCCGGCAATTGAGGGATGTGCCCACCAACTCCCCCCCTCCCCGAAATTATTGGCTGGATACGGTCTTGACAGTCGAGGTCTTATTTTAGGCTACGTACTGAAAGCTCACAGGCCAAATTTGTGCAATTATTTGGAGTATATCAGGAGCGTGAAAGGTAGATGAAACAAAATATCACCATTGTTAGTGGTCTTTCGAGTCCTCCCTATATGTCAACGCCGCTTGTTACTCATTTCAAACTCATTCTATCAACAACAGGTGTGAGCTATGGACGTGATTGTGATAGCGTTTAATAAGGGCAGGAAATGTATATTTTTCATAAACTGTAGTGTCGCGAGTTTCTTGAATTTGCTAGTTACAGTTACTAACCTAGCCACTATTGTAAAGAGTAAGTGGTTTTTTCCCTGTATATTTATTATTTGACCCGCCTCGGTGGCGTAGTTGTCTAACGCGTTAGTCGTGTTGAGCTCGACCCCCGAGGACGGGGAGATCGAGGTTCGAATCTCGGTCGGGTGAACTGGGGGTGGTTTTTCCTAAACGGTTTTCCACTCTCCCTCCGCGCAAATGCGGGTTCACTTCCTCTAAATTCAACCCTCCCAATTCCTAATCCATTCGAGTAATTAGTACTTAAGCGTATAACCCGAACGGGTAGGAAGACGCGGTGCTAAATAGTAGTTTATTTTTTTATTGTAATTATTATAAAGAAAAAGGCGTTTGTTCATTCTAGTTTTATTATTTTACTATAATTACTATTAAAAAAGGGATTTGTTCACGTTAGTTTTATTATTTATTGTAATTATTTTAAAGAGTAAGGGATTTGTTCCCTGTAGTTTTATAATGGTATTGTAATTATTGTAAAGAGTAAGGGTGTTGCTTACAATACATGTTTACCATGTTCTCGCGTTGTGCAGCTGGGATTTTTTTTTTATCCCCTGTGCGCTTTTGATACAAAGTCAAGGTACTTTTTTCTATCCATATCTTGATTTATCCATCCATATTTATAATTTGAAGTTTCTTTCTCTTCTCTACTCTCGATTTTATTTTATTTTGATTATTATCTCCTCATTTAATAAAGTGTCTGGTCAAATTCCAGGATGCCCAAGAAAGGTATTCTATAACTTTCTATATCACCATGTGTAGAAAATTAAAACAAATACATCTACTGAAGCTCTATTGTATTTATTTTGGCATAAATAAGGTGTTTAACTACAAAAACTGCAAAAAAAAAGGACCTTATCTGACCTTTACATCCCATCTTAACAAATTTAAGATATTTAGTCCAAAACTATTTTACTTTGAGGTCGAATTTTAAGTAAATTCACCAACACTCACTTGAAGATCGGCTGGTAAGTCGCAATATTGAAAGATAATAAATATATTGTGCATCAACTTGGATTTAAATGGTGCCTTCCTGGATTAGAATCAGACGTTCTAACCATTCGCTAGTTCCGACTGATTTTTAGTGACCTATCCTAAGTAAAACGATCGGAAGTCTTTATTAAGATGAATCGGCAAAAATGATTGGATAAACTACCTTAGGACAAACGCAATCTTATTCCATTCGGTTGAGATTGAAACTTTCCCGACAGAGGACAAGTCGTGTACACTAACCGTGCGTCCAACAACAAAATAGTTGTCTTCAGTCCATGATCAAGATCTTTGAGATGTACTTTTGGTGACATACAACCACTTCTGAGACACTTTGGTAGGGGGTAGGGGGGGGGGCGAAAGCAGGTATTATATGAGCGATTCGTAGTTCACTCTAAATTATTTTCAAAACTTATATATCATCTAATATGTGTTTAACGTCTGTAAAAAGGATAATTGTAAAGTTTTATTCACTATTAATATTATTTTTTGTATAAAATATGTTTTTAATAGAAACAGTTTACAAGCTTCTTACACACTTTGTTTAAGAGCACTCTCAATCTGATTAACAGAGATATTAGATACAGTACAGAAACTATTTTGAAGGGTAGTTTTCTACTTTATTAATTTGACAACAGTGAAATTGGGTTCAGTTTAATATTTTTTACACACCTCTGTGGCCCCGTGATCTAACTCGCGACTAGAGCATTAGACTAGACTGCCTACGATGGGGGGGATCGAGGTTCGAATCTTGGTCGGGTGTACTGAGGGTGGTTTTCCTAATTAGTTTTCGACTCTCTCTCCATGAAAATGCAGGTACACTTCCTATAAATATAACCTTTCTAATACCTATAACCCTCAGCGTAATTATTACATCCGCCTAAATGGGTAATAAGACGCGGTGCTAAAAAAGAAAAGTATTTTCTATTTTAAAATAACTATGTTTTTATTTTGTGGTTGTTTTTAAAAATATGATAAAACCTTTTTACCTGTCTCAATTCCACTGTTTAAAAAAAATAAAATACAGAAAACTGCACCCCGTTGTGACGTCTGGTTCGAGCTGTAATACCTTCCAAAGCTACACGTGAGGTTCGAAGGACTCTTAGGGTTGAGATATCATTATTGTAGGGTGCTCTAAACCACTGATATGATTATATTTACCAGAGGTTTATCTCAAGTTTATACTTCATGCGATGAGTAATAAATTATACCTTTATTTTGTGATCCCAACAGTGAAAACTTAATCACAACTAAATTTAATGTTTGGCAAGGAACATTATAATATCAAATTTAACTTTATTTTTATCTCTAGATAAATTAAAAAATACAATCTTCAAAGATAAAAAGGTTTTTTTTTTAAACTTTTTAATCGAATACTTTCGTAAATTACAATATTCGTCTTGATTGCGAGAATATAAAACAAAAGCTCTTAGCATTTTTATGTTGTCTTATACTTCCAAATTACACACCTTCACGAGATTTATTTATTTACAAAACTATTTATAAAAAAAACTGTTTTAATGTTGTTAATTTATAATTATAAATGTTGGTGCACTATACATATTTAGTTTTGAAGCTAAATGGCATTACATTTCCCCTTTCTTAGATATAAGGGATTTATTTAAATTATGAAGTTCAATAATACAAGTGCTATAATACGACACCTTTAGCTCAGCCGGTGACGTGTCTGTCTACTGAACTAAGGATCCCGGGATCGATTCCTGACATGGCCCAAAATTTATCATTGGTGAAATATGGGTTTACCCTTTCACATTGATAAATTAACGGCCGGGGACTGGATGTTGTGCCGGTCCTAGTTTTAAGTTAGATAAAACATACAGGCCTATAGTGAAAAATATATGGCTTTAATTTTTTTTAAACTGACCACAGGCTGGAAACAGTAACGGATGTAAAAGAACAAGTGTTATCAACAATTCAATCCATGGGATCTTGATGAGTAGTTTAGTTTAGTTAAAATGTATCTGAATTAGTGTGTAGATATGAGAGAGAAACCCACGTTCAGTGATCGCTCTAAGCACCCAAACGAGATGTTTATCGTATCTTCTTCTTCAATGCGCAGCAAGTGCAATAGACCGATTGGCCACCCTTACTTTTAGAGTATTTAAGTATTTATCAAAAACACATACTTTAATACGTATTATTTTTGAAGCAATATTATTAAATAAATATTTGAATAATATATTTTTTTTAAATTTTATTATTTTAAAAATTACAATAATGTTAGACTGTTACAAAAACATAGCCTATTATTAGGAAAAAAAACTAAGCACATGGTAATTGATAAAATATAAAACTATATTACCTAAAACTTTGTAACCTAATCTACAAAATACCTACAATCATAAAATATAAGTTTCAATTAAGACGTATTTTGAACAGAAAAAAACCCGATTACAAACAAAATTATTTCAAAAAGTTACTTATATTTTTGTTGAAAAAAGACTTTTCTTCCTTTAGTTCCATCATCCAGTTTGTATTTTTATGAATAATAGTGACGTGAATAATAACCACAGCAAACTAAATCAACGTGATAGAACTTGCAATGTAAACATACGGTGGCAATGAGCCAGAGGTATGATATCACGACTGGCGCTGTTGCGTATTCACAACATTCCTGTATAGTGCCAGTTTAAACTTCCGTATCTCAGAAAATAAACATTTAAAAAAAGTTTGGTGACATCATACTACGCAGCAGAAACTAATATTGGAGGGAATACGACCTAATTACCTTTAATTTAAAAAAAAATTGTTTTACAGCTGTTGGTAAAACGCAACAGTGCCAGTTACAGAAGATTAATTTGATTATCTTGACTTACAGACTTACATTCTGCATGGATAAAATAATGTCCCATAAGAGTTTTTGTATATAATATATTTATTTATTTTACACCTATCCGCTTCGCTGGTGGTATAGTCTGCACTGCTGCACGTTTTATTCTTAAGAGCGTCGCCTACCTGTGACGTCACGACAGGTCGAGATTGGATATCCCATATTAATGAATTTACGTTATATTCAACGAGTTTTAAAAATATAATTTTGAAACATAAATCATATATTTCCAAAAATAGTCTTACAGTGTCACAAAATTATTATTTTTATCTTAAAATATTTTCCTTTGTAAACATACTTTTTATGAGTCATCTACAACTCAGGCTATATGGGTTAGTCACTAAAATGTCCTGTATGAGTCTTCCTGCCAGGATGTAGACTAAAAAGGCCCTTGTTAACATATGCCTATCTATAATAGGAAACAAGAAAAAGGTAAATTTAAAAAGGCAAGCCAATGTTTTCAAGGCGCGAATAGTAGAGTGTAAGCTTGTCAGAGGAAGAGGGGAAGTATTATCAGTATATAAACAAAAGGCCTCGTAGGCTGAACAGCTCCTTTCCGTCCCTGACTTTCTACTGAGCCCCTCCGTACATCTGTGATATAGTGGCTAGATTGCTTAGGTCCGTCAAGCTAACACGCAACCCGCCTCGCAAAAATAGTTTCAAAATATTCAAGTAGCCAACGTCGTTAAACGTTTTTAAATAGCACCAAATCACACCGGCGCGCCGCGCTCTGGTTGGTGCCATTTAGATACATGTAATAATAAAACTTGCTATACAGCAGTGTCGCGCTGGAGGGGGAATCCACCTTAAAGCTTGATTCCCACGCTCGCCTAAAAATAGAAAGCAGAATCTGCGCAGTAATTCACACACTTTAAGTTGACCCATGATGCATTGTAACGCTTTAAAACAGCTGATTAACAACATATTATATTTTCAAGTAGATAAACACATATTTTAGATTATTCTCCCGATGTTTGTTTACAAATTTTAATGCTGTGTCGTGGCACAATCCAATACATCGATACACACGCTTTACATTAACGGGTTATTTCAAATCTCCTCACAACGGCCAACGAAGTTGTCTGCTAGCTTCTGGCTGTAGAGCACATTCGTTGTCAAATGCGCATGCGCACTAATTTGAGATGGTTGGTTCTGAGAGTTGATTTGTTCTCCTGTGCCTAACATCTCAATCAGAGCGGACAAAGTAGAGAATAGTTGAACTTCAGCAGAACAGCTCGCGCCGATTAAACGGAAGTCTTGTGATTGGCTTAGAGCGCATCACGTGACCACGTTTCTTTTCTGCACTAGTTTTTCGGTGAACGTGTGATTCCACAGTAAGGCGTCACTTTCAGTGGCGGAGAACGTACCCCTGCAAGCCTGCTCGTGCATGGGTTGAGCGTATAAGTACCCCTGCAAAGTATTCATTACTTGTACATTTGTGCTTATGTTATCGTAAATTTCAAATTTATCCATAATTACTAATAGGGACATAAAATTGCTGAACAGTAATGGTTTTTTTAATGAACTACATTCAAAATTTAAATTATAACAGTCTTTTCTGTCGTCATTTTCGTTGCCCTTCTCATCTTCAGTTATTTATCCCACAGAATCAATCTACAAGTTGACTAAAAAGGTGTTTGTCAAAAACAGTACGGTGATTAAAATTATCGAGTGGTTTGGAATGAAGTCAAAGTATGAGGTGAAAAGTACCTAACTAGTTTGAAGTTTTTTGAAAAGGTTGTATTCTATTAAATATGGTTTTTAGAGGAAGATGTTTAAAACCATTTTCTTTGGGCCAAGTTTAGGCATACTGTTAATATTTTTAGTGTTATTGACTAATTTAAAAAAAATGTTAAACACAAGTCAACAATTACTATTCAAAAAACCTTCGAAATAACTTATAGAAAAGTGTATACTATAATGATATAGTTTGAAATGGTTCTGGCTTTTGGTGGTTGATGGTGGTTCCCCCAAGTTTTAGGTGCAGGGGTTGGGTAAATCATAAATCTCCGCCCCTGGTAACTCTCGCAATAAACTGGAGTGCATATGACGGAGATATTAGGCTGGTTGTACTGAAGGTAGTGTTTCCTAATTGATTTTCCACTCTCTCTCTCCACGCAAATTCCGATCAACCTCTTCTAAATTCAATCTTCCTCACGCCTGATAAATTAGTGTAGTTAGTTAATATGACTACACCCCAAATGGGAAATGATATGCGGTGATTAGAACAAATTTCAACCCGTCCGGGATATACTAATTCTAAATGTTCTTGTGAAAGTATATTTGAGCAAGGTTGAATATAGATAAAGTGTATCTCCATCTATATGAAGGTAGAGTGGGAAAATATTCAAGGAAAATCATGCTCATTACACCCATTATTTCCATTACATTAAAACAAACTCGGAAAATTGTTTTTATATTTAATTTTACGTACAGTTTTTTTTTTTTTTCAAACATAAGAAATCAGTGTTGTCCCCGTAAAAACCTTTCGCTCAACATCTGCTTTAATGGACCTTAGGGGTATTGGGGTTAAGTGCTCTCTCATGATCCGTTGTCCGTGGGTTCAAACCCAGATAGATTTTTCTTGAAAATTCGTATCAAATCTTCCTTCGGAGGGGAAGTAAAGTCTTCGGTCCCATGTCAGTTGTGGCTTGTAAAAGAACCCTGGAAGGTGTGTGAAAATACCTTTCCTGGTAAAAATTGTTGGTCCTTTCGCTCTAACTCAAAGAAATTCTCGGGTGCTGATATCTCTAGTCGGTTCAGAAATTGCTCGTTAAATACTTCAAATTAATTAAATGGAAAATAGCTGCTATAATATGTATTTGCTTGGATAAAATTGATAAAAGAAAACTAATCAACTCACTGAAAATGGGAAAACTTACAGCGTCTAAAAGGAAGTGAGTTTAGAAGCATGTAAAACACACGTGGTTAAATGTGGTTGTGTGGAGGGGGGGAGGAAGGGGTGTAAAAGAGGAGGAGGAGGAAGTTGGAGGGGATGGAGTTGTAAAGAAGCTAGAAGTGCAATCCTGTGTCAAGGACTTGTTGAGGTGGCCCTTTTTTTTTTTTTTATTAGTGGGTGAGTGAGCTTAGGAGAGAAGTGAGGAAAAAGTGTCAAATGGGGCGGTGACAGCGGATTCATGAAAGCTGAGAGGTGTTAAGTTTGACGTATGCTTGGCGAAATGAATTTGTCAGGTCGTGGCGTAGGCTTTGGTGCTACTGAAAGGGGTTATTGAAGAAGTAAAAAAGTAAAAGGCGTCCTAGTTTTAACGTTGTGATGAATAAAGTTTGGCGAACATTGACTAGAGAAACTGTGGATAAGTCCCATCAGGTGCGCTATTTTTTTCTCATATTATAATTTCCTTCCCTTTTAAGGCAAATGTTAATTAATTAATACCAATTTCGGTGGCCGCGTGGTCTAACGCGTTACGCTCGCAGCAGACTAGACTGCAGATGGGGAGATCAAGGTTCGAATCTCGGTCGAGTGTGCTGAAGGAGTTTTTCTAAAATGGTTTTCACTATACCTTCACGCAAATTCGTGTACACTTTCTCTAGATATAACTTTCCTAATCCCTAAAACCATTAGCGAAATTAGTATATTAGGGTGTAACCCGATCGGTTAGTAAGACACAGTGCTAAATATATATATATATTTAGTTACGATACTCTTTCCTCAGGTTAAGGAATGAAGAGGATTTCTTAGAGGAAATGCACACGTATTAGAATGGAGATTACTGGAAAAATTATAGTGCGAATAAGATGTCTTGGAAAACAATCCTTAGGGCACCCGACCAGGATTCGAAACTAAACCTCCCAGTTTGCTTGAGAGCTTATTGTGTTAGACTCCTGGCTGAAGATGTCAAGTGTAGGCGAGTCAGAGAACGAATGATTTGAAATGTACTATTGTTAAAAAGCATCGAACGTTAATTATTCAACCGTTTTGAATGTTTACATAAATGGAATTCTTAAAAGTTCTAGATCATTTACAACAAAAAATGTAAAGTGGCTATAATTATATTCAACGAAAAACTTTATTTTTGTTTGACGTCTGAATAAAATCAAAACCATATTTAGCTTTCCTATATAGATTATTTTTCTATCTCTTATAAATTGAACGAATAGTAAAGTTTGTGGTACTTTTTTCTCATTTGTAAGAAATATAAAAAAAAACAAGATGAAAGTTAAAAACTAGTCTCAAGACTTTAAAGAGGAACTATTAAGTTGTTGTTTTTTTGTCGATTTAATAAGTAACTGAAAAACGGAGAAAATTTGAAAAGTCAGAAAAAATTTTGTGACAGGTAAAAGTCAAGGAACTTATAAAGAGTTACATTTATTTTTATCTATACTTTTGAAATGATTGGTAAAATACAAATAAATACTAGTATACAGCCGTGTATTAAAAGTTAAAGTATATATTATTTGTCTAAAATTTTCGATAAATTATGGTATTGAATTAAAATTTTAATAACTGTTAATAATCATTTGGTTGGGGAATGAATGAAAAAGTATAATTTCTAAATAGGATAAAAAGGATATATGAAACTCATATAAAGAAAAAATTTACAAATCAAGTATTTTTTAAGAATAGTGTTTAATATTTATTAGAAAATACTGAAAATAACATCATTTTAATTTTAAGCTTTGCATATGAAATCCTGTTTGGCTCTATTTCCATTTTAGGCTTTTATCGAATGTGGTCTAGTGGTATACTTTTTGAGTGATTGAATTTTTTTAGATATTACTGTATATTCATAAATCATAAATAATATACTTAATTAAATATAATATTATTTTCTTAAACAAATAACCCTTTTTCGTACATGACAAATTAAATATTAAGGTAAATTTTCCTATAAATTTGACAAAATAATGAGCACTTTCTTAAAGAAAACATTTCAATGTGTCATTTTATTATTTAAAAAAATAAAAGTTATAGAAACCGTGAATATTTGAAAATTAAATTAAAAAATGTGGGTGGACTACCTCTAAAATGCTTCTTTCCTACCCCATTAGATTAATTTTCATTTATCCATACAACCTAAAAAAACTGAAAATGTATGCAAGGTGAGTCCACCCCCTTGAATTGCTCGGCCAAAACATTGGTACAAATAATTTATACATTTTATTTAAATATTTTGGTTCACTACCTAGGTTATTGATGACTTAATGTGGGAGCAAGATAACTTTGATATAATGCACTCACATTAGAATAAAGAAGGGATGGGAAAACTTTTTTTTGTGGGGCATTTTTCGCCAGGGGTATTATGACATCCAGTTCGGTCGCCTGTGTGTAGATTATCAGCCACTCTGGTGGTACAGAGCATTGCCCGGGGTACAACATAGGAGGTTATCTACATTTCATACACTCAATGAGATGATGTTATGATAGCGAGTATGAAGTTGTGGAACCAATGTGAGTCAAAAACCTAACTTAAACCTAACTAACCAAACCCTCACTACCTTAGGGATAATTCCCCTTTAGAGAAAAATACCTAATATACCAGCTGGGAATCAAACCCGGGAACCATTAGGTTCGTAGCCAGGTTCACTGATCACTACATCGCTGGGTCAGTTATAGGAAAATTAAAGCGATAAATTACTTTTCCAGTGAACCCACCTATGTGGCGTAGTTAGCTAACACGCTAGTTTCGTGTTGAGCTAGACTGCTGAGGACGGAGAAATTGAGGTTCGAGTCTAGCTCGGCTGAATTGGGGGTGGTTTTTACTAAATGGTTTTCCACTCTCCCTCCACACAAATGCGGGTTAAAGTCCTCTATATTCAACCTTCCCAATCCCTAAGCCATTAGCGTAATTAGTACTAAAGCGTATAACTCGAACGGGTAGTAAGATGCGGTGATAAGTATACTCTTCCAGTGCACCCAGCCTAGAATCGAACCTCGACCTCCCCTTCACCAGCAATCCAGTCTATTTCGTGCTTGATGCCTTGGAGCAAATGTACGCATAAACCGACATGATGTAGCTCGCTCACCAAGGGTGATATATCAGGAAGATTAATTACTCGTAGTTTGAGGGAGACAATTGAGTAGATCTGAATGTGGCTCGGAGGGGGAAATATTGGGTACGACAGGTAGAATGACAGCATCGGTCTACATAGCTGAGGTTATAACAAGTGTTTGATTAATGGGTTTTATTTAATAGGGCAGGTATTTAAAGTTACACCTTTGATTACAAAATCAATTCAGTGGACTACCTGAAAACTAACCTAGGGCATAGGCATCATCATTTATCACTAATCACTCAACCATTTCTCCAGGAATGTTGCTACTGTAGGTGCTTGTAAATAATGGTGAGCCTTTTGCACAAGTAATTAAGTCCCTTACGCAAGATTTGTGTTTTTATTTAGTATAGTTTCGTTAACGCTGCACTAAACAATTAATGAGCTCAGCGCTAATTTTTAAGTTATAAGTTTTCTATTTTTTTCAGGTTTGGTTATATATATTCAAGAATCGAAACCTATAAAGGTTCGAAAACCAACAACACACACTAACATATACAAACATCTCCTTCATATTAAGGCTCTAAATCTTATTTGAAATTGGACACTGTATATTATTTATTTAAATTATTGAGAACATTTCAAAACTTTGTGCCGACACGCGGAACAAGGCAAACAAATCTTGATAATGAATTATGAAAATCGAAGTTATTCTTGGCATCTTTCCTAGAGTAGCCTTAAATCTCTCACAGTGAAAAAACAAAAATCTATTTATAAAAATGTTGAATCGTTACGACCTACTCAGTTCAGAACTCTATTAAGAATCTTCGCTACAAGTGAACCCAATTATAGGCCTACTTTTCCTTTTGAATAAAAAAAGTGTGACAATTTTTTTATTGTTTCATATGATCTATATGATCCAATAACCGGTCCCGTGGTGTAGTGGTAAGTGCACATGGCTACGAATCTAAGGGTCCCGGGTTTGATTCCCGGTTGATACCTTGGGTATTTTTCCCGAAAGGGGGATTACCCCAGCGATCACCAGGGTTTGGTTAGTTGGGTTTAAGTTAGGTTTAAGTGTTTCCACTGGTTACACATCCTCAAACTCGCTATCACCGTTATTGCCTTTCAGGGTAAAGGAAGGGTGCTGTTTATTATCTTAGACGTAACAGTTATTTTATTTTTTTGATCGAGAACAAATTGAGAGATCATCTAATGAAATTGAAACTGTATTAAATGTCCAAACTTTGTCAACCCTTCAGTTTCTAAATTACATTTTCCCCATTTTTCCCATTTTACGTTTCGTTGAACAAAACAATACCCGGAGAAAATAAAGGAAATCGTATGAAACAATGGTCTACGTCAACCACAAGCTTTTTTTATTTCCCCTTCAGTCACACACTTTTGTACAAAAGCTATTTTCCAATTTTGTGCATCACATTTTGTATCGTTGGTAATTCAGCCACGTAACCAGCCTGGGTTATTAGCATCTGCGATTTTCTGATTTTAGTGGACTTTAAATAAAACTAGTCGTAGTTGTCGGGCAAGGCTCGACTTGACGATACTGTACTGTACAGCACTTACCAAAGATTCCCTCATTATCAAGGTCAGTTGAACGGCTAACACTCCTTTCCTTGTCCCGGCGAGCTGGGGTTCGATCTTCACCAGCTGCAGTGTTTTCTTGTATTTATTTTTCCATCCACTCCATTAGCATAGATAGCTCAGTCCTAACGGGCTTTCAGGATTTAATCTCAGTATGATGAACACTAGGGGTAATTTTTATTTTTACAATGTGTTTTTCCATTCTATTTCCAGAAATATTTTGGTTTCTTTTCCTCTTATCTAACCTCTGTAATTCTTACCTCTTAATCTTAAACCATTACTTCCCTCCAATCTCCCTAATCCAAGGAAAGAGGCATGAGGAATGCGAGTTTTAATAAACATACCATCATTCGCCTGGAGAGAGCTTAGGAAAATCCCAAAATTCACAATGTGGAGATTGTACCATGCTGGGATTTGAGCTGAATCCCTACATCCTAGGTCAATCTGATCCTGTCAGTAGTGTACACCAACACTAAGCCTATACTACGTTATTAATTCACTGACATACTCTTGTTGAATGTTGGTGCAATCGATTAAAACTCCTCTTTCTCATCTTGTTTATTGGGACTCTCTAGCTTAGTATGCTATGAAGCAGTGGGCCTCAGCTTAGTTGTTTTTTTCAGTACCGCGTCTTAGGCCTATTGCCCCTTTGAGTTATAGGATACGCATATGTACTAATTACGCTAAAGTGTTAGGGATTAGTAAGAAACGTACCCGAATTTGCTTCTAGTTAGAGTAGAAAACTATTTAGGGAAAGACACCCTCATTGCACCCGACCGGGATTTGAACCCCGATATCCCCGTCATCGGCAGTCTTAGCTATTACGAGAGTGATGCCTTAGACCACGTGGCCACCGAAGCTGTTTCGTTCACGTTCATAATCGTTTAATGTGTTATGCATCGGCTGCGCACCATAACGGGAGACCATGATTCAAATCCCGGTGGGGTCAAACATCGAATTAAGCTTCGTGTGCTGCGATTGCAGTCTTGATTACGAGTAGGTGACCTGGCGGTCTAGGGGTAAATTGTTGGGACTTCTGTGCTGGGGGTCCGGGGTTCAATCCTCGGTCCCGACACAGATTTATCTGATTGCCAAAAACCCTTCCTTCACCTCTGACAAGACGTGTATTAATCCCAACTTGTGAATGTGTTGGAATGCCAGGCCTCCACCGTGGTTCGGATTTCACGTTAAACTGTAGGTCCTCCATTTCATATCACAATCACCCTACCATTACACATTAGCGTAAGTCCGTATAACCCGAACGTGTAGTAAGACGCGGTGCTAATAATATTTTTTTAAGTCACTCATACGTTTTATTTATATTATGTTAGTCAACATGGCAGAACATATTCTAGAACATATATATTTAGCACCGCGTCTTACTACCCGTTCGGGTTATACGCTTAAGTACTAATTACGCTAATGGATTAGGAATTGGATACACATTAGCGTAAGTGCGTACAACCCGAACGGTTAGTAAGACGCGGTGCTAATAATAATAATAGTAGCACTATTACGAGTAAGGTCACTAAAAGGGTGGCCTTACATTTGTTAATTGTATTTTCAAACATATCTCACCCTTCCTCATCCCCTCCCCTACCTCTGGCAGTAGAAGTAGAACAAAGTTTAGTTTCAAAGTTGTTTGTCCCATGAACTAGGCAGTGGGAAGTGATAAATTGGTCTGGTCGAGCCAGAGAGACCGGTCACGAACCCAGGTAATGTACACATGTACAAATACATGCAATTACATGTCTGCGGGCTAGTATTCCGGGTAGCACGGGGGTAAGTACCGACTCGCCGGCAGCGCTTTACAACTTTTATTCGGCTCTTACAAACTTTTAATTTAGTACTCTGTGTACTCTTTAAGATTAGTACAAACTTTTAGATAAATTAACTACTCGAATCCAACATCTTAATTAAGACAGTGGTACCTATTGATTTAAGGATCCCTAATTCGACTCCTGGCAGGAAATAAGTGTTATCACTTTGTTAACTACTTGGTTTTCATCTTCTAAATTGTAACTAGATTTTCTATAAAATGGCTCTTGTTTGCACTTACTTACTCTATTGCGTTAGGAACTCGAAAGTTCATTGCCGCACTTACAAAAGTACGCCACCTATCCCTATCTTGAGCTAGTTCTGTTCAGTCCACCTCATTACACACTTTTTCTTTCAGGTCAATTCTAATGTTATCCTCCCATCTGCGTCTACGTCTTCCAAATTGTATCTTCCCATTAGGTTTGCCAGTCAATACTTTGATCACGGTTCTAAACACTTCCATTCGCGCTGTATGTCGTGTACACTGTAATCTACGAGACTTTAATATCCTAACAATGTCTTGTGATGAGTGCAGGGTACGTAACTCATCATTATGTAACCTCCAGCGCTCCCAAGTATCTTTTTTTTTTACCAAGTGTCTTCCTAAGCACGTTGTTTTCGAACACTCTAAATTTGTTTTCGTCATGTAAGCTACGAGACCACGTTTCACACACATAGAGAACAACTGGTAAAATTATTATTTCGTATATTATGAAATTTACCTTCTTGGACAGCAGGCGATATGTCCACAACTTACTGACCGAGTAAAAGAAAGTAATTCCCAACTATATTCTCTTCCTAATTTCCATTCTAGTATAGTTATTGATAATTAAAATTGTTCCTTAATATTTAAACTCATTAACCCTGTCAAATGATATGCTGTTCGAACTTATCTCTAAAGTTTCGTCCCCAATCTGTGTCCTCTTTGTGATCATATTATACGTAATATTTCAGCGTTCACTTCTAAACCTATTTCCTCACTAGCATCTAGTAAAATGTCTGCATTTATTAGTGAATAAAACGAACGGGTAGTAAGAAGCGGTGTTAAAAATAAAAATAAAATAATAATTTTGCATTCATTTCAACAGCTTCCTTACTATCACCCAGAAAAGCTAAATCATCCACCTAGATTCCCAGCACACTCATCCAGTTTTTGACCTAAAAAAATATGATGACTGGAAGTCAGAACATTGGTACTAAGTTTAAACCGGTGTCTGAATGTCTAAAGGCGTTAGTCACAATACACTAGTACTTGACTAGGAGGTCAGGGTTTAGATCTCAGCAGGGAGCAATTGAGGTGTTTATCACATATGATTTAACACAGTAGTTTTCCCACCCGATTTTCACACGAATTTAGGATTTTTTAAAAAGTATTCTCCATATTTATTATGCTACATCAGGGGTTTCCAAATTGTGCGTCGTAATGTCCTGGGGCGTCGCTGGTCCTGTTCCGGGGCGTCGCGACTATAGGCCTGGCATTCCACACATTCAGAAGTTGTGATTAATACACATCTTGTCAGAGGTGAAGGAAGGGTTTGGCAATCAGATAAATCTGTGCTGGGACCGAGGATTGAACCCCGACCCCCAGCACAGAAGTCGGAAACCTTACCTCTAGACCGCCAGGTCACCCGAAATACATATAAAAAACAAATTCGAATAAAGACTCTGTCTTTTACCTATTAATAAACATGTACACTCGAGTTACACTTAAAGCTAACAATCTTACCTTGACGGATTGATTACACTATGAGCATATCTTTTAAACTATATCATAGTGGAATAATGGAAGGTAAATTTGCTTCCTTACAAGGTAAATGAATGGTTCATCAATATATCATGCTTCGGCAAGGAGAAAGATAGACAGTATACTAAGGTGGGAGGTCCACATATGCATCGAACACTTTATCAGGTGGTCTACTGAAATTTGAAAACACTCCTCTAGGTCAATGGGTGT
Organism: Timema bartmani; assembly: GCA_902151455.1. NCBI lineage: Eukaryota > Metazoa > Arthropoda > Insecta > Phasmatodea > Timematidae > Timema > Timema bartmani. Next base: position 330,630 of record CABFWB010000188.1, read on the forward strand.
AGTTTTTTATAGTCTTTCTCATTATCATGTATACAACCTTTACTACATAGTACGTCAATGAGAATTAATCACCCTAACTATTTCCATTTTCAGTTCTCCCTCGGTGTTGAAACTTAAATATTCTAATCTAGTTTTATTTTCACCCGTTCAGATTATACACTTATGTACTACTAACTATGCTAATTATTTTAGGGATTATGAGGGTTAGATTTAGATGAAGTCCACCCGCATTGCATGGAGGAAGAGTGTAAAACCATTTTGGGAAAAAAGCCTCAGTACACCTGACCAAGATTCGAACCTAGATCTCCCCCGTTATCAGCAGTCAAGTTTATTGCAAGATTAGCACCTTAGACCATGAATCCACCGAAGTGGGTTCTAAATTAATTCGTATCTCAAATCTCTAGATGTAAATCACTTTTGCCCCAAGGTACCTCAACGTTTTAAAACAAGCATAAAAACGCCAAGCACGTATGCAGCGTAATTTTAATTAGGGGCATTTATGTACGTGTCGAAAAGTACAAAAAACTCAAATAAAGAATACTAGTTTATGTAACAGAGGAGGTGTGTTAACTTGTATGCCCCCATTCCTGACGTCAAACTGAGTTAGTTGGCGGATAAAGTGAGACGAATGGTGGACAGAATGTGAAACTATCCATTTCGAAACACACAGAGCAACGTTGAAACAAATATACCACCATTTTTACTTTTTTTTTTTT
>CABFWB010000188.1:336577-363647 GCA_902151455.1 Timema bartmani
TATCCCCTTTTGGATAATTTATGTAATTATCGAACTTTGACTTTCTAACATTAAATTTTTGTTACTATACTAGTTGAAGAGTCTAATGTATATTTATCCCCTTTTGGGTAATTTATGTAATTACCAAACTTTAACTTTCTAATATTATATTTTTGTGGCTATACAAGTTGAGAATTTATATTTATATTTATATTTAAATTTATATTTTTGAAAACTTAAATCATTGTTGAATGTTTACAAGATATATATATTCATTCACTTTTTGCAACACATGGTGATATCAAATTTTTAATGCTTTTGCAGGCTTTACCTATTGTTATCAAATTTGAGGCTCCGGCGTTAAGATGGATAGCAAAGTTTGGATTGTTAACTAATTCTAATAATTTTCATGTATATTTATTTTTCCCTTTTGGGACCATATCCTAATATCTTATTTATATATTAATAAATAACCAAAAATATTGATGCCCCTTTTTTTGTATCATAATGTTGACCTCTGAGAATTTCTTCAAACTCTTGTTTGTTATAAGAAATTCTGTTGAGTGGGTTCGGGATAACAGAACACAATGAACCATTATGGCCCATTTGTTTTGTATAGTCCTTCGGCTCCTCTGCAAATTTATGTTCCTTTTTTTTTACTTGTACATTGTTGCACACCGACCTTAGTTTCTGGGGTAAATTAAGGAGGTGCGCTACATGGTGAAGGGACGATTACAATAGAATTTAGAGGAAGCGTTTGCGGTGTATAATAAAATAATTTGGGGATAAAACGTCTTGGTACACTGGGCCGGAATTTGAACCCTGATTACCATATATATGGAAAAGCAGACAAGATGAGAAAGAGGCCTACCTTTATCCACGTGCCTACCCGTGTGGGTTATATAATAATAATAATAATAATAATAATAATAATAATAATAATAATAAATGTAACGCTGTTTTACTAGAGTTGGATTTACAGAGGCACTCATTTGGATCCGTCTGTATAAAGTTAAATTAATCTTTAATTCTCACATTTTTGTGGATCAAGACAGTTTGTCAAAAATCTGACATACTATATTAACATACGAAAGTGGTTAAGGAGTTTCTATACATTTATATAGTATTCTGGTTCGACACCACTTTTCTAGTAATAAGCTCTGTTCATTTTGTTTTGATATTATTATTATTATTATTATTACTACATTTCAGGGCTGTAAGATTTTTTTTTATGGGAAGGGTATAGTCTCGTGGTGAAGTCCTAACAGAAGGTGTCAAAACAAATTTTTAACATTGAATCTCTTTTAAAAGCAATTTAAAGTTTCAAAAAAACATATTTTAAATTGACACAGATAACAAATGAAGAAAACAAAACACATTAGCTATCATACTTTCGAGGGAGTCGTTTTATATAACCCCACTTCGATACCCGCGTGGTCTAACGCGCTACCCTCGCAGTAGACTTAGACTGGCGATGACGGGGGGGAGATCGAGGTTCGAATCTCGGTCGGGTGTACTGAGGGTAGGTTTTTACAAAATGTTTGTCCATTCTCCCTTCACGTAAATGCGTGTACACTTCTTCTAAATATAGCATTTTTATTCCCTAAAACTAATAGAGTAAATTAAGCGTAAAACACGAACGGGTTGTAAGACTTGTCGCTAAAAAAAATAGTTATATATATATATATATATAATTATAACCCCTTAACCCCACCCCCTTCACTCCCTCTGCTCCCCCCTCCCCCCACTTTATCCAAAAGTACGAGCCTGCTACATACTAAACTAACTCGTAAACCTTCAATCTGGATTGATAAGTTGGACCTTTCCATGCGCCCGCGCGCCTGTGTGGAAGAGACACACATGTATAGCTAGTCTCACATGCACATATTCACACACTGATGGTCGCGCAGTATTCCCTTTATATCTCCCGCACGCGTTGCGGTGGAGAAAATGTGGAGGAAGTAAGGGTGCGGACCTGCGTATCTTCATGGGCGGAACTACGTTTTTGTGGACAATTTTTCTTATCATACTTCCTTCCCGTTCGGGTTTTACGCTTATTATAATAAATACGCTAATAGTTTTTAGGGATGCGGAAGGATATATTTAGATGAAGAGTACCCGCATTTTCTTAGAGGGATCGTGGAAAAACATTTAGGGAAAAACCACCCTCAGTTGACCTGACTGAGATTCGAACCTCGATCTCCCCGTCATCTGCATTGTAGTCTACTGCGAGAGTAGCGCGTTAGATCCTGCAGCAACCGAAGTGGGTTGTATACAATCAAATAGATTAAAGAAGCTCCAACCCAAGTTAATAATTTGAATCACAGTTGTACCGAAATTAATTCTACTCGTGTGATAAAGATACCCCACATATAATTTGTCTAACATTTGTTAAAGCAGTGTTTCTAAAACTTTCCCGAGTAATGGACCACTTGATAATCGCTATATGCCTATGCAGGCCACCCTATGCCTCCTACCTATACCCTGATTTTGGTTGGAAGAACAATTTAGAAATTTTCGACTTTTTTTTTGCTACTAATATTGATAACATTTTACCTTATTATTAATTGTGTTAGGTATTTTATAAGTATTTGTAATATCTATCAAAAGTGACAGCTGACCTGATGTATAGATATATTAAATTTGTTTTCTTAAGTAACTACCAGATACTGCTTTTTCTAGCATCGTTTCTTACTACCCGTTCGGGTTACACGCTTATATACTAATTACGTTAATGATTTTAGGGATTAAATATGTTATATTTGCAACAAGTGTACCCGCATTTACGTATAGGGAGAGTGGAAGACAATTTTGTAAAAACCACCCTCGATACACCCGACGTAAATTCGAACTTCAACCACCCCGTCATCGGCAGTTTAGTCTACTGCGAGAATAGCGACTTAGACCATGAGGCCACTGAAGCGTGTCAGATACTGTTCTTTATACTAAAATCAGCCTATTTTTTTTTACCCTTATAAATCAGTAAAAGCCAGGATTTGTATTATTACTCTGTTTTGTATGCACATTTCACATGCTAACCTACTTGAGACCAAGCCTGAAGATTTATTTTTTCTCTATGGTCACATCTGAATACCATAGTCTTAAAACCACTTTGTTTAAGCAATACTTTTGAGATATTTTTTTTGCGTTAGTGGTGGGTTTTTTTTCCAAAGAAAATATTGTTATATTTGGAAATTAACTAAATGGCCCATTGAATATGGGATTAATAATTTATCCACACAACACCATACTTTCGTTAGTATCATTTATTCAAACAAAAATTATGAGTTTAACAAACCTGCACGATTAAACACGAACAAAATATTAACTTAAGTTAAATCCTTTCTTTTATAAGGAATCCGACAAAGTCTTTTTTTCTATCGTCTTTATCAAAAATGAAAGGTGGCTACATCAATAATTCTTTCTTTTACTATTCCTTTTAACAATAATTGTTTTATCGTCTGATTCAATGGCGCACTAGAGTACTGTTGTAACAAAGCTAATTGTTATCTTCTTTCTAACAACCATGCTTTCTCGAACAAATATAAAAAAAACGAGAGAAGGCTCTATAAAACATACTTTGTTAACATCTGTCTCTAAAGAAAATTAATTGGCTTTTTTCAACCCTCATCCTATGGTACCAAAGAACATTCTGGCACGAATTTTAATGCAAAAGTTACCGTGGATGATTCAAAATTAGAAGGGATAATCTTTTAAAATAAAAATAAAAGATAAGCGGGGAAATAACTTTTAGAAAATACAACATAATACTTCTGGCTAACATTGATAATATTTCAATAAACACAAGAGTAAAGTGGATACGGTTGTAATGGCATATCTAAGGTTGCCTTGTTGCCTTTATACTAGGAAACTACAAGGAAATTGGTTTCATGAAATCAATTTCATGTGAAACTCTCTAGAGGAACCCTCTTGAATTTTATAATTCAATAATATATTGGGATTCCATAAGTGTTTCTTCAAAGCACGTTAAAAATCAATTATTATTTATTTTAAACCTAATTTTTTTTTAAATATTCTTCAAAATTTCATGTAAAAATGTATGTAGTCTAGCAGTTCATGGATGTATGCTCTTGACATCCGGAAATGATTGAAGAATTTATTTTCGTCAGCGCACAACTTGTCAAATAATGTATAGTATAAACCATTGTCCTTACGGGACGATAACATCGGTTGTATACTGATTCTTCTGTTTCTTTGTCTTCTGGACAGAGTCAGTAATGAATGGGTGCTGAAAGAGTCTAGTTTGAAAGGGAATCCAATAGGTCATTGTTAAAGAAGCGTATTACGTTGGTTCGGGCATATTGAGAGGATGAGTGTGAATCGAGTGACGGAGCAAATATATGAAGGTAGAGTGTGTGTATCAATAGGAAGGGGTAGGCCATGTAAGACGTGGCTAAATGCTGTAGACGAATGTGTGAAAAAGAGAAACATTAATAGTTTTAAGAATAAAAGCGCATGCATGACTCGGTGTATGGATGTTGTTGAAGTGAAGGGAGTATGCGAGTTTAGGTAAAATAGTTGTGGCTCTAGTCCAAGGCCCAGATAGACAGAGAGACGGCATTTCAAAAAACCATTTTTTTTGTTTCAGGGGGGCATGAAACGTCGATATTTATCAAAATCTTGAGTCCGATTTTTTTAAACCCACAGTACTTTCTCTTCGAGGTGTCTAGATAAGATAAAATACAATCTCTTATTTAATCAAAAATCAATTATTTTATTATAACTATTCTTAATCCTAATTAGCTTACACATCTCAGTTTTTTCTTTTATATGGCTGTCTTTTACCTTATTTGTTGCGATTTTTTTTTTAAACTTCTCTCTTGAGTTTTAAATCTCTTTTATCTCTACCTTTTCTTTTATCTTTTTTTTTTCTTTCAATCTTTTTTCCTTGTTTTTTCTGTAAACTTTGCGGCCCCACTCTCATTTATATGAAGGTGTGTGGTCGACGTGGGGAACAAAATATTTCACTTCTGAAGAACTTGTTTACGTTGTCTTAGTGATTCCTTGAAATTTACCACATGAAAGTGATTAAGAATGAATTAGTTACTATTCTTATTACTTATTTCCTTTTATTTGTTATTTAAAAAATATCTTATCACTCAATACATTAATGCAAACTTAATATTGAATGGTAAGCTCATAAAAATGTTTTAAATGATAATATTTAAAATAAAAGCTTTTGTCTTGTTGGCGATATTTTTGTATATAAGTTTTACTCTATTTTTTAAAACGCGATGCAATATATTACTTACAAAAATATTAGATATTTTTAATGTATGTACTCCTATGTGAATGTGTAAAACTGGAAACAATTATTTCAACTAGGTGTTCTGTCTTACGACAGATCCATTCCTTTGATCAGTAATCTTAGACCGCCAATGCGCCCTCTCCTTTGCCTCCTTGTTCAGCTTCCAGGATTGTCTTATTTCCTTCAAGTCACCTAATAATTGATTCCTCCTTCTTAAGCTCTTCTTTCCCTCAACCTTTCCTTCTATGACGTCATGCAGAAGACAGTTGAGAATCCTAAGGATGTGTCTGACCCAGTTTGCTTTGTACCAAAGAACCATATCCAAAATGGTTTGCAAACAATATTTGTAACTATTACTTGATCTAATTAATTTTGACACTAAAATTATTTTATTTGTTCAATTTAATTATGGATCTTTTATATGTTTTTTTTTGTAAAAATACGTATACATTTTTATTTCTGTATCAAACTTAATATATTATGTTTCCCTCTGGAGTGGGGCGTAAAGTTACTTAACCTCACACTAAAAATGGAGTGAAATATACATAATAAGAGTTGAACATTGAAAGAAAAAGGTAAAAATGAAAGAAAAAAAACGCACATAGTGAAGTTTACAGTCACGCAATCAAAAGTTTGTATATTTAAAAGCAAAATATTCTATCGTCGATGTATAATTTAAAATAAAAGAATCAAAATAAGTGGAGGCTTATAATTTATATCCAAAGACTATTTACATATTGCATGAGACAAACTTTAATAAATATACATTTCTTTGATTTTAATTTAATTTACAAAAATATCTCTACCAATTAATTTTGGTACATACGTAAAAATAAACTTATATTTATTATTTAATTTTCCTATTTCTTTTTGATTTCAAAGGAAGTACGTTAAAGAAATATTGGGATCAAAATTCATAAATTTATACTATAACTAAATAGTAATTATTTTAATCATAATTATAGCATTCAATATTATTTATACATAGCCCAAAGCGAGGCCGTAACCAGCCAATAATTTCAGGGGTGGTTTGGTGGGCACATCCCACAATTGCCGGAAGCTAGAAATGATTCTAATAGAAGCTATCTTGTGCTTTTTTTTTTTGGCAACATAACATAACTGCTGAAGCCTAGGAAATATTCTAAATACTAAACACCTTTAGAAGCTCTCTGAAGTGCTTTTTATGGTAACACAGCTCCCTAATTTGTACTAGTATCTTAATTTAGATATGGTTTGAACCATAAATAAAGCAAATATATATTTTTTCATAAAACTTCGAGGGGGTTTGAACCCCCAAAACCTCCCTTGGCTACGGCCTTGGCCCAATACTAACTATGAGATGAACTTCATCTTGTTTGCAATAAATACAAAAGTTTCCTTCATATTCACTCAGATCAATCAAGTAATTTAGCAAAGATTTTTCTTAAAGCGTTTATGACACATTTTCCGGGTGTAATTTTGCTGAGAAATGTTATCAGGTATTATTTAGCTTTAAGGAAAAACTAATAAAAAAGTTTCCTTCATATTCACTCAGATCAATCAAGTAATTTAGCAAAGATTTTTCTTAAAGCGTTTATGATACATTTTCCGGGTGTAATTTTGTTGAGAAATGTCATCAGGTATTATTTAGCTTTAAGGAAAAACTATTTAATTGTATGAAAAATAATGTGATAAACATCGGTGGGCGTGTGAACAAAGGAGTTAGTCTCGTGTAATCAGGTTTGTTGGTAACAAGAAGCTCTGGCTTAAAAATTCTGACTGGGCGTACTAAGGGGTTGTTTTCTATTACTAAACAGCTACCAACCACGAAAATGCGGGTATAATTCCTCCAAATTTTATCTTCCTCATCCTTACCCCATTTATACATTAGTAACAAAATGGACACGCTTCGATGGTCAAATGTTCTAAGAAGGCATCATTCTCTCAAGAGACTAGAATGCCAATGATGGAAAGATCGGGGTTCGAATTCCAGTTGGGTGTTTTTTACTAAATGATTTCACACGTTCACTTCATGCAAATTCGGGTATACTTTATCTAAATACAACCTTTTTCGCCCCTAATACATTAGCGTTGTGTGTAGTCCTAACGGGTTGTAAGAGGCGGTGCTAATAGTAATAATAATAATAATAATAATAATAATAATAATAATAATAATAATATGCACCTGTTCTCATGATGTTTACGTACAAGCTAGTGTATAAACTTTAAAAAGCTGTAAAAGTTTCAAACTTAGCACTTCAGTTTCTTGAAATCAATGTAAAAGCCAACATGGATTCAGTTTTAAAGTGTTTTGTGAATCTCAAAGGACTCATTCTGACGACAGGACCACACAAACATCAATTTTATGGTGAAGGAAGAAAGAGGGAGGTGGTATGGATTTGATTTATTTTATGGATGTAGGCCTATACTCAATATTTTTGATAGATGATATAAGTTATTCAAATGTGCTATCTTTCTTTACCTAGCTTGACAGCATATTTTAATGTAAAATAAACTTCGGTAAACTTGAATGAATGGCTATGTTTCCACAAATAAGTTTCAATGCCGATACAAAATCGAACGTGCTAGCAAAATTATGCATTTATGTATTTTAACTTTTACATTAAAATTTATTTAAGAATTTAAAAAAAAAATATTTTTGGTTTAAAGTCAAATTTATTGCTAGAATTTTCCTGTGGTCTCGCTCGCATTAAACAATACATCCACACTTTCGACAACTTCAAATGTTAGAAAAGAATTAAAATTAGTCGAGAGCAGTTTTTTATGTGCGTAGGAAAATTCACGAATAAACACGGACTAGCCCATCCACATCTCAGCACATTTAACTTGCCATCTTATATATCTCCAATACCAGCCGCGACGAATGTTCACTATTAACGCCTGGTTTTCGTTTCGACACATTACTTCACTCGCCGATGAGATAGCGTGATGGTATGTAGCTCAACCTGTACTCTTAAAAAATAAGGAGTACAACAGAATTCCAGTCTTGATCCGATCAATACTTTTTGAGTTTACTGGCAACAGAGAGACAGAAAATCAAGTGTTCCTATATATTTAAAGTTTTATTATATATGTATATATTTTTTCGTGTAGCTTCTGGACAAAAGTGGATCAATCTACATATTTATTTCAAATCTTCTTTCACTGAAATCGTTGGTGAATTTAATTATTTATGATAGCTTAAAGAATGTATGTACACTTTATATTATTATTATTATTATTATTATTATTATTATTATTATTATTATTATTAGAAAGCCTTTAATTAAATATTCATTAAGGTAAATACGATTAATATTATCTATATAAAAATGAAATTTTAAATTAAAGCCATAATTAACATTTAAGTTTCATGTATTAGAAAATTTTCTTTGCCTTGAGAAATCAAAAAGAGTACATTTTGATAAATAATTTATAAACTTTGTAACACATAATTTTGACAATAAATTAACATTAATAAAATAATAATGATGAAGATAACCTATAAATCATGTGATGTGTACTATTAGAATAAATTAAATAATTAAAACATGATATAATTTAAAGACATTATATAAGTATATTTTTAAATCTTATAATTAGGAAAATAAACTGATTTAAAATTTGTTTCTTTTTCCCTATTTGCGTTGCACAGGAATACTTTATAAAATAACCTAACAAAGCTGCTGCTTATTATTTTGAAAGTTAAAAAACAAAAAAAATTAAGAGTTTTAAAAATAAAAGAGCATGTATGACTCGGTGAATTGATATTGTTGAAGAGAAGGGAGAATGCAAGGATAGGAAAGTGTGGAGAAAGTTAGTGAGGATGGATTAAGTACAGAGTTGATGTTTTTTGAGCTATATGTACAGTTTCTTGCCTACTCCGTAAGGGAATGGTGTGATTAGGAAATGTATGTATGTATGTATGTATGTATGTGTGTATGTGTGTATGTGTGTATGTGTGTATGTATGTGTGTGTGTGTGTGCATTTATGTGTGTGTATGCATTTATGTATGTATGTATGTGTGTATGCATTTATGTGTGTATGTATGTGTGTATGTATGTATGTGTGTATGTATGTATGTAATGTATGTATGTATGTAATGTATGTATGTTAGTATGTATGTATGTATGTATGTATGTATGTATGATATGTTATTTCAAGTTTATTTTTTACAACTTATATATGTGTAGGTTCAACTCGAGTTGAAAACTTTAATATTAACGTCATAAAAAGTTTATATTAAAATATTAATATAAGTGTAAATATATGCTTATGAAGACGCATTTGTATTTGCCTTTACAATGATTATAATCTCTTAACTATTTTTTTAGGAGTGCGTCCTACTAGCCGTTCAAGTTATACAGTATTGTACTAACTACGCTATGGTTTTAGGGATTAGGAAGTTTATATTTATAATAATAAGTGTTCGCACAGTTGTACGGAGGGAGAGTGAAAAACCATTTAGGAAAAATCTAACCTCAGTACACCCGACCAAGTTTCGAACCTCGACAGTCTAGACTACTGCGAGAGTAGCGCGTTAGACCACGCGGCCACTGAAGCGTGTAATGAGTCAATTTTTAATAAATAATGATGCAGAAATAGCTTAAAACAATATGCGTATGGGTCAACCAAGCTTAGAAACTTGGTGTGTGGTTTATATAGCACATATTTCTCGTATTCAACTATATTGTATCACTAGAATCACTTTTTAATAATATATCATGTTTATCATGGAAATATTTTCACACAATTTTATTATTGACCCAACATTTTGCTAGGAAATAATCTTCCTATCACTCGAACCAACAGAATATATATTAGAATTCGAACAAGTTTGAGAAGAGTTCAAAACTCAATTTTCGTTTTCCTTGATAGAAAGAAAACATGGCTGTTTTCCAAAAGCAGTACAGGCCGCTATGTATAAAACTATATATGTCACAGGAAGATTTAGAGTTAGACTTTTAGATTTAAAAGTTGTAAAAACTTTCTTTCTGTTATTTTTGGGTTATAACGTATTATTTTAAAGTATTAGTGTTTTATTCACTGTACAATCTTTATTAATATTACTCAAATTTTAAATATTTTTAAACTAATACATACAACTATTCTAGTTATTTGATCAAATTTAAATCTTTACAACTGTATTTATTTAATATACACTAAATAACCTAAACCAATGTATTAACTTTAATGATGATTACTTTTGCAATACAAATTTAAAAGCTCAGTTGCGTGAGTACAAATTACACTATCGCAACTGTATTAATTTCACTAAAATATTTCTAAATAGTGAATTTTCAATATAATATAATCTATAACATTTTATGAACATCTAATAGATAATTTAAATTTTTGGTAAGTGTAAATATAGTTAACTAAAGATAATGTTTATTAATACGAAGCAAAATATTAAAGGAGTCTATGCTTGTAGATCTTTCGAAAACTCTGATGATTTCAAAATTGAATTTGAGTAATTAGAAAATAAATTTCGCCATTTAAAACACATATTTATAGTCATGATCACGGGAAATAAAAATAAGCTTATATATTTGCTATAAAGTTTTGTGATGTGTGTTATATCATTAACAAAAAACGGGCGCAAATGTCCCATTAAAGGAACCAATAGTCTTTTGGCTCGATTACTGGTAGGTAAATAATTATTAATCGTATTTGCTGCGATGAATTTAGAATATGATAGCCTTACCCAAGTTAGGTTTTCTATTTTGTAGAGGGAAAACCTATGTATATAATTTGTATTTGCTATTTTTTAACTTTTTTTTAGCTCGCGTCTTACTACCTGTTCAGGCTGTACGGTCATGTACTAATTACACTAATTTAGATTAAGTGCAGCCGCATTTGCGTGGAAGTAAAGTGGGAAAACCATTTGAGAAAAAAAACCTTCCTAGCTATCTGGCTTTAATTACATTACTATCTATGGTCGTATGGTCTAAGGCGTCACTCTCGCAATAGACTAGACTGCCGATGATAGGTCGATCAAGGTTCTAATCTCGGTAGGGTGTACTCTGAGGTTGGCTTTTCCTAAATCATTTCCCACTCACCCTCCACGCGAATATTGGTACATTTCCTCTAAATTCAACCTTCTTAATCCGTAACACACTAGCACAATTTAGTACATACGCGTATAACCCCAAACAGGTAGTAAGACGTAGTGGAAATAAAAAAACAATAGCTCATTCCGTACAATTTTCATAGGAAGAAATCTAGCTGATAGATATAAAAGTTATTAGTTCTAATTTCACGTATTCATACGTCAAGTCATGTTATTTGCAGTGGTCGCCCTTTATAGGTATTATTGGATTTTCATTTATTGAACTTTCTTAACCGACTGATTATATCTGCACGGGGATTATAAACTAAGTTAAATCTAGAAAATACACAACACCCAGCCCCCCGGCCGTTAATTCATCACTTTTTATGGTGAAACCAACATTTCACCAATGATACATTTTAAGGCCATGTCAGTAATCGAACCCTGGACCCTTAGTTCAGTAGACAGACAGGCTTACCGATTGAGCTAAGTTGTCGGATGATACCTAAAAAATAACACCAATAAAATAGTCGAATGTTATCACTGTTGACCGCAATAAAAAAGTATTTATATTTTAGAAGGTCCTTGGTACCAAAATTCCGACCAGCAAGAGTGCTTCGACTAAAACCGACCTAACCTCACCCTAGTAATGTCGGACAAGCGCGTGTCGCCGCTTAGCACACGCTCGGTTGGTCACACCGCTGTTGTATCGGGGACGCCTCCCCTCACAGTTCATCGAGGATGACCTCCTCTGACCTGAATCTTGGAGAGATTACCACACCATCTCAAGTGGAAGAAAGACGAAAAGAACAAGGAACCGACGACGTAATGTGTCCTTTCTCTTCCAGTGATTCATGAAGTCACCATTCTTCTTGCTAGCTCGCGATTGTGCGAGGAGGAAAATAATTTTGGAGGCTAAGAACTTAGTGGAGGGATTCGCTTCTTCTTTCTTTTTTTTTTTTTTTAGGGGATGAACTTTACGGCAAAATAAATTTTTATAACATAAAAGTGTGAAATAGGACAACGGTCAACCGCCCAAAGACGACAGTAAAGTGTTATTTTTAGTGATGTCAAAACTCTTTCTTTTGCACGGTCTTTGTTAACTTTTGCTTCAAATAAAGTTCAACTAGCTTTTAGGTACTCTGATTCGAATCCAGAGGGGAGTTAAATATTTAATATTCCCATGTATTGTACATGCAACAATAAAGTAGGATTTCGGTAGGAAGGCCTTAACTAAGACCCAACTTACCAAAATCCTACTATAGCAGAGCGCTGCGTTGACTTGGAGGTCAGTATTCGATTAACTACCGGATAGACTGGGAGGTTTTATTTTCACCCACATTTGATTTACACTTTACCAATCCTCACTTCTAGAAAATGCAGGTGCACTTACTATACATCTGAACTCCTCATATCTACCTCTTTATTTGTATTTCGTTGATATTCCTTGTGTCGAACGATCTGATTTATTATTAATTTTTCTCTCATCTCATTTTACTAGTCGTTTTAATCACACTAATAGGCTAGAATTCAGAGATAAAATACCCGTATTTGCGTGGAGTGAGAGAGAGTTTTTTTAAAACTCCCCAGTATATTTGATCCTGACCTCCACGTCACTGACAAACCATACAAAATGAGCTTTGACGTCTTAATACGCATGACCACTGATACGTGTTGAATAGGGAAACCACACTCAGAAGCCACACGTGTCGAACAAACCTCGGTGCATTCATCTGAGATTCGAACCTTGACTTCAGCGTCACTAAACTTGCCAGTCTACTGTGAGCCTGACGTATTTGACCGCGTGACTACCAGTTCCGGTATCTGACCGTTAAAACGCTATAACACGCTCTAGTGGTCTAACGCGCTACTTTCGTGTTAGACTGGACTGCCGAGAACGGGGAGATTGGGGTTCGATCTCGGTCGGGTGCACTGAGGGTGTTTTTTTTTCTTAAATGGTTTTACACTCTTCCTCACCGCAAATATGGTTCTACTTCCTCTAAATTAAGCCTTCCTAATCCTTAACCCATTAGCGTAATTAGTATTTAAGCGTATAACCTGAACAGGTAGTAAGACGCGGTGCTAAAAAAAAATCTATACGTCCGTCCCATGTATCATCCAGCTTTCACTTTTAAAATATATAAAATATATTGATAGTAAATACAAATTAATTTAAGACCATTTCTTAAATGATTGGATATCAAATTGAGAATGAAGCTTTATAGTAAGCTTTAACCATGTTGTTAAATTTTTATCTGTCAAACTGTTTTATGCTCTATTTCAATGTTATTTCATTTATTTATTTTCAATTTACATTTGATTCATTTTTTTTCCCTTCATATGACAAATGCGGAAGGATGTGTGACAGTGACTGACTAGTACCAAAACCGTATCAGGAACGATGACAGTTTTTTTATAGAAATATAAAACTGGTTAGCGACAAAAATAACGTTTATTTGTAAACACATTTTTGTCTATCAACGTTAATTAAATTCAAAGAAGATAAAACTTTCTTTCAACTTCGTAAAAGTATAGGTATAAAAAAAGGTTTTTTTTAGGAGCTTTAGAAATTTATGTTTGGTTCGGAAAATAGATTTTAACTCGAATTTCATTAACAAAGTGAGTATCGTAGCAGTAATCAATAGATATATATACCCGCATCGGGGGTCACGTTGGTCAAGGCATCAGTCTCGCACTAGATTGGATTTCCTACGAATGACCATATACCGGTCGGCCTTTGGCATGCTTAGGTTGCTTTTTCCTAAATAGTTTCCTAATTTTTCCTACTTGTAAATGATGATACATAACCTCATAAATTTTACCTTACTTATTCATACCCCTTCAATGTTTTTATTGGTTTTAATTTCGTTTAACCCACTTCGGTGTCCGCGTGGTCTAACGCGCTACTCCCGCAGTAGACTATACTGCTGATGATGGGGAGGTTAAGGTTCGAATATCGGTCGGGTGCACTGAGGTTGGTTTTTCTTAACTGGTATTCTACTCTCCCTCCACTCAAATTCTGGTACACTTCCTCTAAATATTGCCATCTTAATCCTTAAAATCATTAGCGTAATTAGTACATAAGTGTATAACCCGAACGGCTAGTAAGATGCGGTGCTAATTAAAAAAATGGTTTATTCTACAGGGCTGAAATATTTCTCTTTGCCATATATTTAACCCCTTCTAGTTAGCTACCCTTATTATTATTATTATTATTATTATTATTATTATTATTATTATTATTATTATTATTTAGCACCGCGTCTTACTACCCGTTCGGGTTATACGCTTAAGTACTAATTACACTAATGGATTAGGAATTGGGAAGGTTGAATTTTAGAGGAAGGGAACCCGCATTTGCATGGAGGGAGAGTGGAAAACCATTTAGGGAAAAAAACCGTTCACCCGACCGAGATTCGAACCTCGATCTCCCTGTCCTTGGTGGTCTGGCTCAACACGACTAGCGCGTTAGCCAACTACGCCACCGAGGCGGGTACCCTTCTTGTTATTCTTAAGGTGGGGGTGGAAGGGGACGCGAGAAAAGGTCGGTGTTTTTGCAGTTTTTATGGCCAAAATAAATAAAATATTGCTGCAGTGCGAACATAGAATTTAATTTTCTTCACATGGTGACCTCAAAATTTCTTGTCAAGGGTGTTCTGGAATTTAATGACATATTTTTCTCTTTATTTTAAAAGTTTGTTAGGTAATTACGCTATGCTCATGACAGATACTCAACAACTGTTGATATCGACATGTAAAGAAAATTAAACTTATGTCTGTACTGGAGTAATATTTTATTTATTTTGGCCAAAAAAAAAAGTTTCGCCATAAAAACTGCAAAAACACAGTTTTTTTTATCGTATCCCCTTCCACCCCACCTTAACGTTTCGAATTATTAGCACAGTGACATAAATCAAATATCTCCTTCGTCACATAATGTCCTGGTACGCAACCCTCTCCACTTCAATCAAAAGGATCAATAACCATGTCTCACAGTCCCGTGCTCCCGGTTTGATCTTTAGTTCTGTGTTTGTGAATTATTCCACCTAGCAGCGCCACTTCCGCCCAATGTTCCCGAGAACTACGTCAAGGAACAGAACGGATGGATTTGATAGCTCTTGTGGATATTCTATTGAAAGTTAAATAAACGACCCCGCTGCCCCTAGTGGTTAATATATTTACCTTGCTCTGTTCCAGAATATTCAATTTTTTTTTGGAAAAGACGGGGATGGTAGAATATTAGAGGAAGTACACCCTCGTCTTCTTGGAAAGATAATTAAAACATTTTAATTTAAAATATATATAATTTCACTACACTCTGCCGGTATTCTAATATTGACCTCTGCGTCAACTGCAAACCAAACAGACGAGCTTTATGTCTTAGACTGCATGCTCAGAGATACGGGTATTTGTATATTTAATTGACCAGTATCATCATTAATAGGTGTCTAACTAGATTCACTGGCCGTATGTTCTAACGCGCTACTATCATAATAGACTAGACTTCCGATGGTGGGGAGATCGAGGTTCGAATACCGGTTGGGTGTACTAAGGTTGGTTTTTCCCAAAATGGTTTTCCACACTCCCTCCATGCAAATCCGAGTACACTTCCTCTAACTATAACCTTCCCAATACCTAAAACCATTAGCGTAATTAATACATAAGCGTATAACCCGAAAGGGTAGTAAGATGCGGTGCTAGGAAAAAATAGTATCTAAGTACTCTTTCACACGAGA
This sequence comes from Timema bartmani, assembly GCA_902151455.1. Classification (NCBI taxonomy): domain Eukaryota; kingdom Metazoa; phylum Arthropoda; class Insecta; order Phasmatodea; family Timematidae; genus Timema; species Timema bartmani. The sequence continues at coordinate 352,594 of CABFWB010000188.1, forward strand.
GGTATTTTATCGCGTGAAGATTTTTGTCGTGAGAATTTTATCCGCTGAGATACATTGGTTCAAATGTGAGCGTTCACACAAGGAGAGAAAATATCGCGCGGTAAAATTATCGCGCCACCGATCTAGAAGAAGTCGATTGTATCCAGCGACGAGATTATTGGTTCGCGCGGGGGGAAATACCGCACATCAACCTTGAGATACATTGAGTCATAAGTATGCTTTCAGACGAGAGGGAGTAAATCTCGCGATCTTTCTAATGTTGAAGCTCTTGGAGGTAGAACGTATCGATAGTTTGTGATCAAAATGTCTGAGAGTGAGTGTCCAACAATTCTAAGATTGTTTTAATAAAATATTCTACCTAATATTATTTCAACAAACGCTAATAAATCAATATTTTCTCATAGCTTTAATAAACTCTGTATAAGATAAGACCAAGACACACACACACACACACGCAAACACACCTATTATAAATATGTGTGTGTGTGTGAATAAATAGACATATGTGTTTATAACTATCATGCATATATAATTTGAGTTACATTGCCTTTAAATCTACACAATTGAAATTAATCCTTCAATGTATATGCTTAAGGTACAACAAAGTTATTTATGCACTTTTCAATAATTATATCTGTTAAGTTAACAAGCAAAGTTCCCTACATTTCTTACCTTAATGTAGCTACTACTTTTTCTGATGGTGATATTGCAATTCTCATATTTGTATCAGCTTTCAGTGATAAACAATGCAGCAATTCGGCAAATGTTGCCAATGATATGCGAAAATATTTGAAAAAAAAATAAAAAAACTTATCGTCATACTTGGCGTCGTTTAGCAAAACTTAAACTAAAATCACCTTCAAGTAATCTACAACTAATTATAGGGTGTAGCCAGAACCGCATTATATTTTTTTTCTATTGGTCATTCTGCGAAACAACTCGTACGGTTTATGTTGTCGGCCATGGTGTATCCTACACCAGGTTTAAAGCGCTACTGAACGAGAATGGATGGCAGTGTTGCCAAGTCTATAGTCTCTAGCGATAGTACATGGACCTGAAAGTGATTGTATTTTGACCGGTAGGATACTACTTTCTGACATTATATTAATAAGCCCTGCGATTTTCATAATAATAATATAAAACTTGTTACTAAATGGCGGGGCCACAGGATATTACTTTTAGAAAATATCCTAAAATTGGATTGTACACGTAGTGAAATTATATCAAAAGTAGTATCCAGATCGTACAGTTGGCAACACTGATGGATGGGCAACATGCGGGTTTTTTTCTCTCTCGTCTGAAAGGAAACATCAAAATTGATCCCGCGAACTTTTATTCGCACGATAAAAAAAACTTCGCGCGATAAAATATCTCTCGTTCGAAAGGCCACTAAGTGATGACTATGGTAACTTTAAGTCCAGATAATCAAAAATGTTTAAGTCGTGATATAGAGCTGAATTATTTATTTCAAGCAATCTAAATAGTTTTCTCGTGAAAGAGACGCGATATCCCTTTTTATTTAAATATTATATGGAATTGGTGGTGGCAAAACGATTCACACATTCGGTTCAAAAGTTTACCGTAATATAATCGCCATAGCTTATTCATCTATATTAATAAAATAAATAGTTTGTTTGTCTCCTGTGATGAACACTGCGTAATATTTACCTCACATAGAGGGCTGAAATTTTAAAAATCAGTAGCCCATGTGCCTAAGCATGTGAACCTAAAAGCCGGAATTTTAATTTTTTTATTAGATTTCTTAATTTATTAAAAACTGGTTTGGAAGAACTGAACTAAAGATATTTTTCTGTCTATCGGTGTAACCAGGTATGATGGTAACGCCGGTACTTCTGCTAGTAATAAATATTAAAAAGGCTCGTGATTAAAGAATCAGCAATGATATAACAAGGAAATAAATAATATCAACATAGTTTTCTAATATTTATGTTAATATCAGTGTTAATCAAGTTTGTTTAGTCCCGTAAATAAAATACAAAAGGGAAGAAAGTTAGGAAATCTGTAGAGTTTGTCTTTAGCAAACACATTTAATGCCAATTAAAACATCTTTAACATAGATATTTTAAAAGTTTTAATCCCTGTCTAGTAATCTTAATCAGCGTGTTAGTTACTTCTCCAAATTATCACAAACTCGCCGAGTAATAATTCAGTTTACAATATACTGTGACAGAATCACATGTATTTAACATTACTCTAGCAGTTTGGTAAATTACCCTTACTAGTTTAAACCGATTGAAATGTCAGGGTGGTAATTTACTTTTGAACTTTTAGCCTTTTCCACAAAATGCAATTAAATCTCTCCGAGAATGTTGTTAGTGAAGTGACACGTTTAATGAAACTGCGTCATGACCATCATTTAGTGATTTTACCGACTTAATGGGAATAGTAGCAATGAGGTTTGTGTTGGGGTGTAAGGTGGGCGATGGCTTTGTTATTTCATAATTTTTATGAAAAGTTAGAGAGCATTACTTATAAAATATATATTATTTTGGTATTATATGACTTCTTGTTAAAATTCTGACCAGTTTTTCAAACCATGTTTAATATTTTTCCATTTGTAATATAATAATTAATCCTAAAACTAATGACGAGATTAAAAAAAGATAACTAACATTAATATCATTTTCATAATTTATATTACAAAAACAAGTTTGTGAATTGATTTAAGAAACAAAAATTTTTGTTCTAATCTGCCAAATGAATTTACTTTGATGATGATATACTAAAAACTGTAGAGAAAATAATAATTTCTACTTCTTATAAAACAAAGTGTCGGTCTGTATGTCTGTTTCCTAAAATCTCTGGGAAGGCTTTAGGCTATTTAATAAACTAGTTAAACAAATAAGATTAATATTTTTCAAACATTTTGTCTTAAAGCGCCTGATCAATGATGGATTTTCCTATTGAATGTGTGAAATTGATTATCTTTCTGTATAACTCGTTAGCCAAATCCAAAGAGTAATATTACAGACTACATTTCAATAGTAAATCCTAAGAGAAAACATATTTTAGTTTAGTGGTTAGTTTTAAATCATAGAATTTCAACAAGGATAGTTTTTGTACCTACCTATTTGTTCGCTTGTAACTAGAGAACTAATGAATGGATTTGAATGAAGTATTTTTTATACAAAGTTAAAACTACCCTATAAAGCATATACGCTATTAAAAAAATTATATATGTCTTCAAGGATCTGGGCAGTGACGTTAAAGCCAATACATTTTTTTTACGAGTATATACACTATGGAGTGACAAAAGTGAGGATTGCCACACATGTACGAGTATATACTGTTATGAATTCAGGAATAAACCAGACCCGACTAAATAAATTCAGTGATAAGTTCGGAGATTCCTGAGTCAAATATGGCCCACAACTGCATGCAAGTGTAATTAAACATATTATGGTACAAGGGCCATAAAAACTTTTGAATATATCGTATCCGTGCAATCAGCAGAAATTATACAAAAATCTTTCAAATAGCTATGTTGGCGGTTTTCACGAATATTCCAAATTCCGTTGACGGCATCACGACAATGGAGGACGCTTGGCCATGGTCAGTTCTTGAGCGTTGTGGATAAACAATCGTCAGGTGGTCCCACAAAACCTTGTTTTGTTGAGAGTGTTCGAATCCCAAATTAGTGCGGTAAGTTCAAAAAATACATTAATATGTATTTAAGTAATTCACTAAGGTAAAGTGACGTTTAGTATTAACTTGACCCATGAAGGGGGGAAAATCAGTTGGGATTATTCAGTGTGCTATGCATTTAGCTGTCCATCACAAAAATAAACAGTATGCATATTTGAAAACAGGTGATGTCACAAGCGTCACAAATAAATCCACGCGACTCACCACTATCTTCTTCAAATTGTGGCCTGAAGATCCCTTTGCGAAGACGCTTACTTACGATGAGGCTGTTTCATGTTTTCCTTGGAAAATTAAGAGACACAGCACAAGGATAAGTCCTAAAGTTGGCAGGTGTTGATCTCCGCGGAAAGCCTTTCTTCCTCACATGAACAGTGGACAAATGTGTTCCCGTGAAAGATTAGCAGCAAATTGTAAATGATCACACCTGATGATAAAACCGCTAACAGTTTTCACAAAGAGGCCTTTATTTAAATTTATATTCTTTATTTCCTTCTTAAAACAGAAATAATCTCACTTCGTTGAATTTTTTTAATACCGAAGAAATAAAACAAAAATATTTAATTTTCCATGCGATTTAAATTAAACTTGTCACAATTTCACTGAAAATGTGTACCATTTTAAATAGCAATTATTTATTTTAATAATTATTGTCTTGTTTTGTAAATTGCAGTGATACCACCATTGCAATTATTTTAATAGCTATTTAAAATTTAATATAATATGTTACGTTTTATTTCTACGTACTTTTTCAAGTGACACATCAAAAATTGTTATTTGTCGAAACAAATTATATTTTTTAGTATATTCCTTATTTTATATTCAAAGAAGTTTAAGGCAGTTTTTTAAACAACTTTAAAACTCCTATCTTTTCTTCGCTCTCTTTTACCAGAAATGTATAACGGTTGACATATGATCTGCTAAGTAATTAGAAATTCTGAGTGATCTCGAATAGCTTTTAGCAGGTGAGAAAGAGCAGAGCATTTGTCAACATTTCACACTTTCTATTTTAATTTTGATCGTAAGCCTTAAGAATACATTTAGAATACGATAGCTGTAATATTTGCACAACTTTTATTCTTATAAAGTTGCAAGAAATGGTTATTTGTTTAGTAGTTCAACAATCACTAATAAAGAATCTCAGAATAATGTACTAGGTGTGATTTTCCTCAATAGTTTCTCACTCTCCCTCCAGGCAATATCATCCTCATCCCGGGCAGGTAATAAAACGCGTGGCATGATTTATTTATTTATTTTTATCAATCCACTCCCGCAGATCTTATTATTTTGAAATTACACTCTAAAAGCTCATATTGGCGTTCGTTCCTTAAGCGTTTCCACTTTTACTAACTCTCTCATCTATTATTTTACTCTTCAAAACGAAAATAGAAGAAGAACCGGACTTGTTTATCAATATAACTTGTGTTTTGGGTTTGTCTATGACGCTTTTATTTACTTTCACCCTCTTTGTTCTTTAATATTTTCCGATCTCTCGCCTTATATGTCCAGCCAGCTCTGTTGGCCGGTTATCGTTTAGAAAACTCTTTGCAATCTTTCTCTGTTCTTACTTTATGTCTCTCTTGATTGTTTTAGTATTATTATTTTTGTTATGATTAATTTTTGTTCTTCGCGTCTTTATACCTGTACAGGTAGGATGTGTTAATTTATTTACAGTAAGGGGGGGAGGGGGGGGGGGATGGTGGTCTAGGGGTAAAGTGTCAGACCTCTGTGCTGAGGTTCCGGGGTTCAATCCTCGGTCCCGGCACAGATTTATCTGATTGGATGTGTATTAACCACAGCTTGTGAATGTGTGGAATGCCACGCCTCTACCGTGGTTCGGATTCCACGTTCAATCGTAGGTCCTTCATTTCATCTCACAATCACCCTACCATTACTCATTAGCGTAAGTGCGTACAACCCTAACGGCTAGTAAGATGTGGTGCTAATAATAATAATATTAATAATAATAATAATAATAACAGTAGTGGAGTGAGTTTAATGAAGAATTTAAATTAAGTAAGTGGAAAAAACACGTAAATCCATTGAGGTAAAGCAACTTAACCTACACCAGAAGACGGGTATTCTTACCGACATGATTGCACTTACGACTCTGACCTTGTGAACCGGCACTCAACCCTGACCGTGTATACTGGGGGGAGGGGCTAGTTTGACACACTCATAGCTTTATTTGTGTGACCTTAATTTTCATAAGGCCCATTTGTAGTACACCAAATGTTAGTGTAATTATTTATCGAAAAAAACTTTTTAAAAGAAAATTCACATGATTTTTTTAGCACCGCGTCTGACTACCCATTCGGGCTACACGCCTATGTACTAATTACACTAATGGGTCAGGGATTATGAAGGCTTAATTTAGAGGAAATGCACCCACAACTATTTAGGAAAACCACCCTCAGTACACCCGACCGGGATAGAACCCCAATCTTCCCGTCTTTGGTAGTCTAGTCCAACACGAGAGTAGCGCGTTAGACAACGCGACTACTGAAGTGGGTATTAGCTTATTATTTGCAATATTGTTTCAAAAGAATCACACATTTTAAAATGGCTTGTATAAGGAACATGCACCTTGTAAACTAGAAGATCAAAGGAAACACGTTTTATTTGTCTGAAAAAAAAACCTAGGTAATTTTACAGATTGATAATACAGGTTGCCCCAAAAGTTACTGTGCAGTAAAGTACCACGTACAATTTGGACACGCATCTTCATATAATTTCATATAAAGAGGCGTATCCAGACATTTATTCAGGCCCATGGAGGATAATCCCAACTTCTGTTGTGGGAATAACTGCTACGAGGTACGTGAATCTCCACTGCACAGTAACTTTCAGGACACCCTGTAGATTAGTGGAAAATTATTTTTGTGAATTTGTAAAATATAACTGCAAGCGTTAAATATTATATCTTTGCTGCATATAAGAAAACTCGAGCTGATACGAACACGTTTCATATATTCTCCCCTCTCTCTTTTTCACCCCTAAACATTGAGCTGCTTAACAAATGCATATATTTCCCCCACTAAAGGTCAAGTCATTTTTTAAACACCCATTATATAACTTCACACTAATCACTTTTATATCAAAAAAATTGGTTCGATCACAATCGTGCATACTTTTTCATATATACCACTGTAATTAGTGACAACATTTTAAAAACTCTGCTATTTTTCTACATAAAAAATATAGACGTTATTTTTATAATCATATGAAACACATTTTTAGGTTATATATTTTTAACAATAATGTTAAAGCCATTTCCAAAAAAAAATATATTTCAAACTCATTTATGAGTATAACTGTCATTAATGGAATCATAATCATGATTTGGACTCAAGGTATAATCATAATCATGTAATTATAAAATATATTAAGTCCAAACGAAATCCATCAGACAGAATCGTAAGATCCATTCTTTACTTTATCTCGACACCTTGGAGAGAGAGTATTGTGATTTTAAAAAAATCTCATGATTGTGATGATTGTGAGCGTTTCATGACCCCCTGAATCTAAAAAAGTTGTTTTAGCGGTATTTCCTGTCTCTTTGTATCCCGGACTAGAGCTGAAACCATTTAACCGATTGTGCTCTCAGTCTTGGTATTTAGGGTTGTCATAAGGTTCCCTAAAATTAAGGGTAGTTTACTGAAGGGCAGAAAGAGAAAAAATAGATTTTGTCCAAATATGCTCTAACAATTTTGTCTAAAATTTGTATCTAGGTACTGTTTAATATTACAAATGTAAACTCATTTTTTCGTGAAAATTAATGTTATGGTACCTTACATAAAGGAAATTGTCCTATTTTTATCATAATTATCTCCAGAACTATTTGAGATACGAAATAGTTTGTCATTGTAAAATTGTAGAACTGATAAAGTAAAAATATTTTATTTGGAATATATTTTTATAAAACCAACAGTTTCTGAGATAGGCAAAAAAAAAAAATCTGGTCTTTGAAAATAATGTTAAATTTATTGGTATGCTCTTTGGTGGACAGAGATGTTCCTCTATTCTCAATGTTTCTGTAACAGTGTATATCATTTTCACTATGCTCTTTAGTGGAGTGGTTATGCAACAAAATATATTATTCTGTTTCGCAAATCTTTTGAATTTTTTAGTAAATGTCTCAATTTTAAGAAAAAAGGATAAAGAAAGTATGTGCGGTGCAACGTGCCATTTATTTATATCAGGTGTATTTGAAATTGATTATCAATCACAATCTCGAGGTAGAAAATTTTTAACGATTATAATATTAATATATTAAAATATCAAATGAAATTTAATTTTCATATGGTCCTTTCTAAAGTGTCGGAAAATGTAAATTCCTTTTGGAAAAACTGGAAAACAGAGGGAATTTTGCATTAATAAAATAGGGACCCACTCTTGTTTATTCGCAGCTAGCACTTAGTTGCACTAAAATCCAATTAAACGTCTTTGTACCCTCATTTTTACATGTCCTCTTAGGTTCCCTATTGTAAGTTATTCAGGGCGTGAATAGGAATTCGTTCATTTAGCGAGTAAAAAGATCTTACCAGCCGATGCTTTGGAATCTTGCTTTAGGTCTGCTCTGTAAATCGAATGAGATTCTTCTCATTCGTTGAATCGAATAAGAACGTTGGATATAAGAAGATCGAATTAATTTACTGACTATTTTAATGTTAGACAGACATCGGAGCTCTATTTAATGGAATAGAAGTTAACAAGACAAAATAGGCTGTCTTAATTGTTAATTCTATGGAGAAACAAAGAAGGAAATATCTGGTTTACTTGACTATGTCGTACTTTCGTCACTTATTAAGACTTTATAACGGTAAATGGTTGATATACAAAAAAAAAAATATCTGAAGTTTTTTATTTTAAGATTTCAACCTTCGTTTACAATGTAAGGTATCAAGCTTACCTAACACCTTACCTTATTGCACTATGGTATAGCTTATAAGGTAGGGTCATAGTATAAATCTTAGAAGGGTAAACGGAGTGTTCATTGGCTCAAAAATAAAATTTGTTCAAGCGATGATGTTACACAAAAGTAAATTGTCTCTATTCCCTCAATCCATGGGCTAACCTGTCAGGATGACTTATTTGGATGGATTAAACAGCGGCAAATAGATATGAGGTTCGTTTTGATCTTGTTTATAGAAATAGATTGGGTACTATAGGATTGTATAAATAAATGTGATGTAGGTTTTTATAACAAGTAAAAAGAGTTTATATAAAAAATGTCCTTGTTCTGTCAGTGTCGCTGCTCAGCAATACTGATCCCTGACTCATCCTCGTTATAACCTTTACTAGTGTAGAACATACGGCTGCTCGACTATGCGCGCTTGTTATATAACTCAAGACTTTCAGATTGTTTGGAGGGCTCCCTCCTCCGTAGTGAACAGGGATTCAAACTGTAGGATATTCTCCTCACAAGTTACTGTGACTCAGCATCTGATTGTGTAAAGCACTTCCAAGTCGGCCCCTTGACACAACTGGCGCCCTTCCCGGTACCCTCCCTCTCAAAAAAAGTATAAAATTAGCTGTTATATACCACCCAAAAAAAGGTGTGTTTCCCCCTTAGTTAATGTCTATGTCAATACACTGTGTTGTGCCACTTGGCAAAACAATCTCTGTTTTAAAAATATGACTGCTGTTGTGAAACAATTGACGGTAATGATTGCTTAGGCTTACGTCATCCTTGCATACTTTTGATTACTAAATTCTGCAAGTCATGTCATACGAGATATAAAATTGTAACAAACAAATACTTAGAAATATCACAATACTATATGAAGCACAAATTAATAGAATGTATCACATATTATATAATGTATACAAGCTATTAATTTTCAACTCTTTTACTCTCGTGTTGGACTAGATCACCAATGACGGGGATATCGAGGTTCGAATCTCCGTCGGGTGTACTAAAGGTGGTTTTTCCAAGATGGTTTTCTACCCTCCCTCAACGCAAATGTGGTTACAGTTCCTATAAATATAACCTTCCTAATACCTAAAACCATTAGTACACAAGCGTATAACCCGCACGGGTAATAAGACGCGGTGCTAAACATATGAATATAACTAAATTAAGTTAAATAAAGTTTAAAAATCACACCTTTACACGGGAATATGTACATAACGAAGAAATATTCTCACGGTGTAATTTTATTATTCCATCAAATTATTTTAATTTGTGTTTATAAGGTTTTCCTATGTCCTTATTTTTGTATACAGTTTGCTGTGTTTGTGGTTGGGTTTTTTTCAATAGAACGTTTAACTCGGCAGTTTCTAAAGACCTGTCTTAACATGTATAAACGAGGAAGAGGGTAGTATAGTAAAAATGGCCTTTACATTTGCGTTTGGATTAGCAGCTCACATGTGGCGAATAATCTCCAGTGCACCCATATGAGATTCAAACTTTGACCACCCCATCAATAGGGTAAAAATGCAATGTGTGTTGAGCGCCTAAGACTGCTTGTTCACTGTTTGGGCCTGTAGTCTATTAAATTGCGATCCATGTGATATGCTAAAAACCTGAAGACACGTGACAATCTGCGTGTTCAACTGACACATCAGTTACTTCTACTAGCACCGCGTATTACTACCCGTTCGGGTTATACGCTTATGTACTAGTTACACTAATGTGTTAGGGATTTAAACGGTTTACTTTAGATTAAGTGCACCCGCATTTGCAGGAAGGTAGGGTGTAAAACTATTTAGGAAACGCCATCCTCAGTACGCCCGACCGGGATCGAACCTTGATCTCCCATTCTTACATTCTTCGACAGTCTAGTCTACCGCGAGAGAAGCGCGTTAGATCATGCGGCCTCCGAAACGGGAATCGGGGTACCACTATTTATCTAGCTTTCCTACTGTACATTTATTTACTTAATGCAATTCTACTTTACTAACACCATTGACTTGTCGTGCTGTGTTCCCAGGGTAAGCAGAACTTGTTTAGACTGTCACCTTTTGACTTGTTCTCGCCAGTCACTAAAGCACTCGGTGGGACGGTAACAACGAAAATACATTACCATGTGAGGTGTGTAAATCAGATCCTATGTACGATTGGTCAAATGGAGACCGAGGGAAGGAGAACAGGTCACAATCCCCGCGTAGCCTGGAAACATTCCAACACAACGTCACGGGATAACACGTACTCTCAGCTGCAGTTGTAAAATATCCTGTTGGTATCGATAGAAGATCTGGTTGCTCGATCATCGGCGTCTGGTACTTGTTATATTTATTGCGTTGTTTTTATTTGAAACATTTATTTAATTCCACTTCTTCCGTATTCAGCTAACACGACTTCACAAGTGTTGGGTTTATCACTGACTATAAAGATTGCCCATATACATATGAAAAAATTCATGTGTCAAAGTTTTAGCTTCTTTTTT
>CABFWB010000188.1:371170-383429 GCA_902151455.1 Timema bartmani
GCTTGGTTATAGACAAACAAGCCGGTGTGCTTGGTTATAGACAAACAAGCCGGTGCACTTGGTTATAGACAAACACGTAGGTGCGCTTGGCTATAGACAAACAAGCCGGTGCGCACCCAACTCTGTCGACAGCTGTACTATCTAGATAACAAGAGGAAAAGCCCTTTCGGTGGCCGCATGGTCCAAGGAGTCAGTACCGCAATGGACTAGGCTGCCAATGACGGGTATATCAGGGTTAGACGCCCGTTGGGTGAACTGAGGGTATATCATTGCTTAATTTGCTCAAAATATATATTTAATTAAAATCACTATCTTCAACAAAACTTCCAAAACAAATATATTTCTGTTATAAATATATTTTTAAACTGCATTGATGTCACTGTTTAATTTACTATTGTATTACAACTTGTATCTCTTTTGGGCATATTTTTGTACTTAAAAATCGCTGAAAACTATGACCTGCGCTACTACTAAACCCCACACACCACCGCGTTTATTTGCACTAAATAACACAGGAATTTAAATTTTATGAAAAAACTTATAAATAGTAAAATATATATTTGAGTTGTTTCGATTTTATTTTCTGCAATGAAGTATAAATTGAATATAATTTTACTTTGAAATATTGGGAAAAAAAAATTATCATCAAAACACATAAATATTTGATCGTTTTTCACCTCGATTTTATTTTCACTTCAATAAATCAAGGAAGAAAATATTTCAGTTCTCTAACACTCAAAACGGTCAACCATTCTAACGAACTACTTTTCTTCCAAGAAAACTGGATTTTACCACCTTGACGTCAATTTTACGATCTACCATCCACGTGATGTTTTCGATTTCGATGAAAAGTCAAGAGAAGCGGAAAAAGAAATAAATATGAAACAACCATTTCCAAAATTGTGAGGTAAGAAATAAGTGTGGAAAGGGGGGAGGGAGGGGATTGGATGAGGGCACGAACTTTCGATGTTATAAAGCGAGTCCAACCCAAGTATCTTCAAGATTATTTTCATTATTATTTTGGCACCTGTCAACTTTTTTTTCATGGTGTCATGAACGTCATTTTTCAAGACCTTTTGAAGGGTAACAATCTCATTCTGGCTCTAACTTTTCATAGAACCTGTTGGCCAATCGAATAGGAGACTGCGGAGGAGCTATTGTGGACGTTGAAGTGGATAATGAAGATTTATTGAACGGGGCGAGGGAAAACTTTTTCTTTCCGTGTGTTTTATACGCAAAAGCTGTCATAATTCATTTATTAGTAATCTTTAAATTGCTATAGATGACTGGCACCTAGTTAATTTTAGATAAAAAAAACACAACACCCAGGATTTATACCGTTAACTTATCACTCTATAAAAGTAAATAAAGCTCATTTGATAAATCGTATACCGGTTAATGAAGACGAAGCTCTTAAATTTGTAAATATTCACACTACCAAATGAGGTTTAGTTCAGAGGTATAAAATAAGTAAAGATCCATTACTATCTCGAGATAAAAAATGTCCACGTTTATTAAAATAATTATGAGAAAAAAACACCTTAAGTATAGCCGGTTGGGATTCGAATTCTGACCTCCCCGTCCACGGTCAGTAAGACTACGAGTTTCAAGCTCAGGGAGCGGACCCAACGATACAAATAATTTTTCTATCTACACAAAACAAACTCAGTATAGACAGAGGCATCTTAAATTTCTGAAAAGTCAAATGAAACAAATAAATCAATAGAGCCTACAAATTATATTATTTTAAAGCCCCTTGGCTGGCTCACTCACTCACTGACCTTAATGTTTACCCATTTACAGATGAGCTAGAAACTTGAAATTTGGCACACTTATAGCTTCTAGCCTGTAACCGACGGGAAAATTCCAAAAAATTAATAAAAAGAATTTTAAACCCCGAAAAAAATTCAAAATAGCGGAGCAACTTTAATGTCGATGTGGAACTTTCTTTTGAGGTTTCTTGTGGCTAAACGGTAAGACCTATCAAAAAACGGATTGCACCAGCAGCTACGGATTTGGTGAGATCCACAAGTTTGGTCCTATTACTTTTTGTCGTATCTCCATCGGTTATACCTTAAATAGAGCTAGATTTTTTGATTTTAGGTAAATTTTGCCCATTTTACACACATTTTTTAATTTCAAAACAACGCTGAAATTACATTAGTTTACATCCACTTGCAAAGAAAACTCACTGGGGGTTTGGAGATGGAGCCCCCAACGAGCAATGCGGGTATCTATAAAACAAAAGCGTTTCCTAACTAAGTTTATTAAATATGAAAATTATTTGAGTTCCTAAAGGAGATATATTGATTTAAATTTCACACTTTTTCTTTCAATCGGCCCCACGGACATATAAGTATTGTGATCGTAAAAAAAAACTCTCAAATTTTGATAAATCTCAAAGTTTCGTGACTGCCTTAAACCTAAAGAGTTGATGTCGTGATGCCATTTATCTGTATCTTGGACGAGTAGAGCCTAAACCATTTTACTGATCGGGCTAAAAATTTGGTATTTAGGGTTTTCATAAAGTTCCCCCGTGGCATTTTTATAATTAGATATCCAACCCTAAAATTAAGGGTAGCTTACTGAAGGGTGAAAAGAGAAAAAAAACTTCTCAAAATCCGCTTTTAGGATTTTGATTAAAATTTATATCTAGGCACTGATTAACTTTACAAACAAAATGGCAGCTTTCATTTTCCTATGAAAATAACTTAGTGTAGGCCTACTTTACAAAAGCGAAAGTTTCCAATTTTGAGCATGTCTCCGGAACTATTTGAGATACAAAATAACTTGTCGTTATAAAGTTAAAATACTATTAAAAATAAAAATCTTTCATTTGAAATATATTTTCATAAAAAAAATATTCAAAGTTATAAGCAAATAAATGTTTTATCAAGATCTTTGATATAACAAATTGATTGTTATGGTCTTTAATGGACACAGATATTCCTCTTTTCTCAATGCTCTAACGTATAATAGAGTTAGCCTGATATGTTAATGTTCGTTCGCCACTATTAGTATGATAATTTTACATAATTATTGAATTAAGTTCAAGGTTGCTATTCTGTATTATGGTAATCAAAAGGGGATGATGTCTTATTTTATAAATTAAAAGTTCTGTTCTTTTATAGTTTTTTATTTTAAGTAGATAAACAGATTTTGCTATATATTTCACACGTTGTAAATATTAATTTAAAAACCCGACTATTGTATTATGTATCCCGGCACGTGAAATTTATCATAGACCCGACCCACACGGTTCCTCGTCAGGATTCAAGTGAAGAGATGCGCACTTTGAAGTAGGTATATCTAGTGACATCTCCTCGAAACTTCCAAAAAAAAAAAAAAGGTGTGGTCATCCAGGTGCGTCTCTAACTACAAAACTGAGTTCGCTTTTCAAACAGAGACGCAGCAAGATTTCACCATACCTTGCAACTTAACACAAATAAATCTTACTACCCGCTCGTATTTATAATATCGTAATTTTGAATTTAGATGTGGATAACAAATTATTTAGATGCATAATTCCATATCATTACAATGGATCTGTAACAGTATATATTATTTCAGTTGTGCTATTTGGTGGAGTGTTTCTGCAACAATGTATATTATTTCGTTTCATAAATCTTGCTAGTTTTTAGTAACAGTCTTTTTTTTTAAGACAAAAAGAGAGAGAAAGTATGTGTGGTTCACCGTACCATTTATTTACTTTTTCAGTTGACGACTTAGAAACTTTAAATAGAATTAAAATAATTCTGTATAGTTTGATACAACAGATTGTGAAATAGTTTATTGAGTATATGCACCTATAGGATGAAAAACTCTGTTTTGCATGAACCTTCGATTCTCACTGTTACCGTTGGTGCTTGTTTACTTTCTATTTGGTTCCTTTACTCCCAGGTTTATGGCAACACAACTACCTACAGCCTAGTTGTTAGAATATTAGCAGTACGCTTCGGGTAGGCGGTTAAGTTGGGATGGAAGTGAACTTGAGTTAAGGTAGTATTTATAACAAAAACTTTTTTTAGATTGAATTTTCTATATACAGTATGTCTCAAAAATAATGTAAACGCTTTGAATAAATTAATACAGTTTGCAACTAAGGCAGTCCAACACCTCAGCTCAGTCGGTAATGCCTCTGTCCACTGAGCCAAGAGTTCTAGGTTCGATCATTGATAAATTAACGACCGGGGACTGGATGCTGTGTATGTCCTAGCCTTTAGCTAGATTATAAGCCATGTGAAGCTACAATAGGCCCTAGCAAGACGGTAGTGGAAAGATAATTATATGGCTTGAATTTAAAAAAATACCCAGGCCACAGGCTGTAAACAGAAATGGATGTAAAGTAAAGTTTGCAATTAAGGTAATACAAGATTTATAATTATAATGTAAGAGGAACAAGTGTAATTACTATGGCATATCGCCTCTGTTCAAACTGGGAGCCGTCCTGGTCCAAACACTGATGGCTACGTCGTTCTACAGAGTTGCCAACGCCATAAAACTGTTAGTTTGAAATATGGGTGTATTCTCTTTCAGTGGCTGCTTTCATTTAATCGATTGTTGCCGGTTTTGCGCGATAGATATTATATTTGAGATATACACATAATAAAAAGTCCAATGGCGTGAGATCTGGCGATAAAGAGGGGATATTCAATGCTACCTCTTTGCCCAATCATCTGTTTGCCAAACGTTCATCAAGATAGGCCCTTGCATCACAATCGAAGGGGGGAAGTTGCTCTATCTTGCTGGAAATAAAAGTTATCCTTATCGGAAAACATCTTGTGAATGCGTGTCATGATGGAAACCTGCAGCAAATTCAAATAAATGGCACCAGTTACAGTGTTGTCAAAAAAAAAAGAATGCTCCAATTAGGCACAAGGGTGACAGTAACTTACACACATTTTAACCTCTGGTAAGTTCACAGCGTGTCTCTTCATAACATACGGGCTCTCCATTACCCAGTTGTGGTGATTAATTGTGCCATGCAACTTAAATGTAGCCTAATCACTTCAAAGATTTTTTTTTTAATTGGGTGTCCTCTAAATATTTTGACAAGTGCTACTCAAAGAATTCAACTCTTCGGTCAGGATCGTCTTCATTGAGGGCATGAACCAAATGTTGGAATGTAACCTTTCCTTTTTCTGCGCTTCAAATTTCGTTGAAATGCCTTTCTTACGAACCGCGTGCCGGACAAATTTCCTCAGGGACCGCTGCTGAGTAACCACTGCCGTTTATTCTCTTGTTTGGTTTGTGGACGTCCGCGGTCTTCCGGAACGATGCTTGTGGACGTCCGCTTGAATAATTCCGTTTGCTTCAAACTTATCTTTAATGCGAGCAATGGCGAGTGACTTTGGCGGATCTCTTTCAAACTTCCTTCTGAAATATATTTGCACTTTCAATATGTTCTCACACTTCCAGTAGGACTCTAGGATAAATTTCCTTTCTTAAAAGCTCGATATCCTTCCAACCATAATTAATAATGTGCTACACCTAAAAACAAAAGAAAAATATCGTTAGTTGTGGGCTGTAAGAATGTGTCGAAATGTTCTGGTACATCCTGTATTGTAATCTCAACAGTTATATGTCATGATTAAACTGGCATTTTAACAGACACTTTTTAAATGAAGATAAAAAATCATATTTCATTCCGTGAAAATAATTACCAATATTTAAGAACCGTTAAGATTTACAATGTGCAAAAAAATAAACCAAACGTATCCAGTGAATCAACCGGCCCCTTGATAGTATGGTCAGCGCAACTGGTAACTAATCTAGGGGTCCAGGATTTGATTCCCAGTTGGTATCATCGGTACTGTTTCCTAAAGGAGAATAATTATCCCAACGTTCACCAAATTCTGGTTTATTAGGCTCAAGATGGTTTAAAAGGTTGTACTGGTACCAAACCCTCATATCCACTATCAATATTAACTCATCTCATCGGTAAATGTTAAGAGACTCCACGGAAAGGATGTACGATTAGTACATTAAGGCGTCCCCTGGGCAACGGTACATTAGTACTGGATAATCTTTCCACGAACTGAGATAAGGATGATGTAGCCCAGACGCATATGTATATATTATATCTAGTGAAGCGATATATTATTTATTTTGGCAGAAAATTTGTTTTTACATGAAAATTGTAATAATATGGACCTTAAATCGTGCACCGTTAAATCCCACATTAAGGTGGGGATGTAGGGAACGTGAAAAAAGACAAGTTTTTTTTTTCAGTTTTTACATCAAAACTTTTTTTCGTCAAAATAAATCAAATATATTTCTTCTATATAAACATTAAGTTTAATTTTCTTCACATGGTGATATCAACAATTGCTGAATATCTGTCATGAGCATAGTGGCATGATATAAAAACCTTTTTTAATGAAGATAAAAAATGTTCATGATATTCCATGACACCCTCTACATATATTCAACAACTGTTGATGTCATCCTGTGAATAAAAGTGAACTCTTATGTTTGTATAGAAGCAATATTTGATTTATTTTAACCAAAAAAAAGTTTTGCTATAAGAACTACAAAAAAATTACTTTATCTCGCGTTTAGTGCAGCCCCACCTTAAGAGGCAGAATTTATGTGGCCTCTGCAAACAATTATTATAGTCAGTAGGTCACAAAGGCTAAGACCCCATAAATATTAAGAGGTCGAAAAAATGTAGTTAGGTATATTTAGAATGTAGAGCATCTGTACTTGACTTCAACAACACTCGACCCACTTCGGAGGTCTAGTGGTCTTAGACAGGATCTTCAACCCACGGGCCGTGGGCCACTTGCGGTCCGTGGTAACATTTATTGTGGCCCACTGGCTCATGAATTTAAAATGATCTCAAGTGAAATAAATGACAAATACAAATATATAATTTATATTATCAACTAATTTTTTAAAAAATACTAATTTTATTTAGCCTACGTATTTTAAGTAATTTTATAAACATTTTTTTTTTTCGTGAAGAAAAGTATTGCGTTTAAATACAAATGTAATTTGAACCGGCAAATTACAACTCTAGTAGAAAAGACAAATCGTACCACCTTCTGCCACGAAAATATAAAAATAGAGAAAAACAACAGAGAACATACTCCACGATAAATCCTAATCCCTAGTGTGAGTATAAGAATGAGCTGATACGAATATTTTAATATGTTCTCAATCCTAATATTGTCGTGACAGTACTGCGGCCCGCGAGCCAACAAGGGGCAGAAACTTTGACCGTATGGCCTTAAAAGGTTGAAGACCCGTGGTCTAAGGCGTGACTCTCACCATAAACTGGACTGCCCATGGTGGGAGGATCGGGGTTTGATTAACGGTCGGGTGTATTGATTTTTCTGAAATGGTTTCACACTATCCCTACATTCAGAAGCTGGTAAACTTCTTATGAATTTAACCATAGCTATCCCTGACATATTATCGTAATTAGTACACACGTTCACAATTCAAACAGGTAGTAAGACGTGGTGCTAAAAAAAACACTCTCGCAAATCTGAGCCTCTACTACACTGGCTATCATCTTTAAGGGAGGTGACCTGGCGTTCTAGGGGTAAGGTGTCAGACCTCTGTGCTGGGGATCCGGGGTTCAATCTTCGGTCCCGGCACAGATCTATCTGATTGCCAAACCCTTCCTTCACCTCTGACAAGACGATTATTATTCACAACTTGTAAATGTGTGGAATAGCAGGCCGCCACCGTAGCTCGGATACCACGTTAAACTGTAGGTCCTCCATTTCATCTCACAATCACCCTAACATTAAACATTAGCGTAAGTGCGTACAACCCGAACAGGTAGTAAGACGCGGTGCTAATAATAATAATTTTTAAGGGAACTGCATGGCTACTATTAGAAAACAGCTTTGTCATTTTCTCGTTTTCTGGTGGTCAATCTCCCCTCAAATATAAGACAAGTTTCGCAACGCTGGTTAGTCGAGGTTGCCAGTAGCTCCTTCTTACCTTAGCACACCACCTTCAAATATAACTGAGAGAGAGGAGATTTGACAACAGTTAACTGAAAGAGAGAGTGAATATAAAGCTTTTCCCTATAAGACCTGCAGTTCCCTCAGCAATAATATTGGGTGAGCGAGTTAAGAATCACTTTGTTCAGATAAAACCTTAGATGACGCGAGAAATAGATATTTTTTCTTTGAGTCCTTTACAAACACAATAATATATCGACACACTATTTACAAAATAACTTTATCTGGAAAGTTACCATTGTCATCAAACACCAAATACATCGTCAAGAACTAAAATATATATGAAGTTAAATGAACCACACACGCATAATATATTAAACTTTTTTCTGGAGATTTAACCGGTAGTTTTTATAGGCCTCACCTGGAATAGGCCCAAGGTCTCCTGAGCCTTCCTTTATCCTCAAAACGTGGTCCCGTTTATCTATGCCTCTCATACTTAATGGTGGTCATGTGACTCAAACCGTCAGTCCATCAATAGAATACATCGCTGGTGACGGAGAGGTTGAGGTTCGAATCTCAGGTGGGTGATGCACTGCGGATAGTTAACCACATTCGTGGTATTTTCATCCTCTCTCTATACTAATGCTGATGCGCTTTCTCTAAACTACTATCTACCCTTACAATACTTCTTTGCGTTGGTCCTGAATGTATTAAATCTTAAGTATAGTAGTCATGAATACTTTCGACCTCAAGATTATGATGGCTGTTCAAATTTTATATTGAAATGAGCGTATAGCCCGAACGGTTAGTAAGACGCGGTGATAAATAAAATTATATATATATATATTATGTCTGTCCCTCGAGGTTGGGTCGTAATGTTTGTTCTAGAGCTAATTAT
The DNA here is from genome assembly GCA_902151455.1 of Timema bartmani. NCBI lineage: Eukaryota > Metazoa > Arthropoda > Insecta > Phasmatodea > Timematidae > Timema > Timema bartmani. Next base: position 379,988 of record CABFWB010000188.1, read on the forward strand.
AAAGGTGTTTTAATTACTATTGACTAATTTGTGGAAAATTCGAAATTTTTCTAGAGTGGCTTTAACGATTTTATTCAAACTGGATATCTAAGTAGTGTTTTACATGAAAAATAACTATGTGTTTTATGTTTTTTAAAAGAACAATTTTTTTAAGATCGGTTTACTAGTAACCAATTTTTTTTAAGTATTAATTACAAAGAGACTACCGGTATATGACAAAGTAAACAAGATTGTGTCACCCGATTCACTCTCGCAGTAGGTTAGTCTGCCGATAGCGGGGATATCGAGGTTCGAATCTAGTTCGGGTGTACTGAGGGTGATTTCTCCAAAATGGTTCTCCACTCTCCCTCCACGCAAATGCTGTTACGCATCCTATAAGTATAACCTTCCTAATCCCTAAAACCACTGGCGTTATTAGTACTTGAGCGTATAACCCGAACGGGTAGTAAGACACGGTGCTAAAAAAAAATCGTGTCGTACCAGTTTTTTTCTTCTTTTTTTCCCAAAATAATCTTCCCCTCTCGGATAAAATACACCCCGATACCTCTTCTAAGGGTTCCTCTACCGTGTTTATTGGTCAAAAAAGGGGGCACTAGTTTTCTAAATAAAATAGAAGAGCTTAGAATGGCGCTAATATCCCCGCGAAACACAGGATCAACACGCCACCATAACGGAGGTAATTTACGTCGCCGTTCTATCCGTTAAGAAAGGGGCGGGGGGGCTATAATGACGCCGGGAGAACGGATAAGCATGGCTTGTGGATTAGCGATAATACGTGTCAGGTGGGAAGTCTCACACCTACTTTATAAGAGCTCTCGACGAGAACCGGGATGCGCTTCATCCAAGAACACGTCTACACTGCCATTCTGGGTTGAGCTTTATTTAAAAACTTAATTTGACTACACTACACATTTTTTAAGTAGAAACGAGTAGTACCTGTTTGAAAATTCGCTTGAATCAAATTTCGTTCTTGTGCTCTTCGTCTACCAAGTAATGTAGGGGGTTTAAGTTGCATTATTCAACCATGGTAAAGATTATTATTATTATTATTATTATGTTTTTATTTGGGTGAATTTAAGACCAGCGCCTTTTTTTATACTTAGCCTACTTAATAAATAAAGAACATAAATTTAATACTTAGATGCTAAAACATAATTTATAATATCCGTACAAAAATAATAATAAGTATTGCCCACGTATGTACATTTATGGACACATTAAAATAAAATAAATGAGGAAAATACAATTAAATATAGGGGAAAGAAAGAGAGAGAGAAAAAAGAAACCTTAAAGTCTCGTTTATATTGTAACACATCATGTTGGCCAACACGATCCCAACAAGTTGTGTTACAATATAAACGTATTCCCAACTTGTTGGGGATGTTGGCCAACATGTTGGTGTTGGGAGAACCGGTCCAAGCCAACAAGTTGTGTTGGGTTGTGTTGGATCATTTGTTGGAGATAATAAACGACCAACCCAACATGTTGGCCGAACTGGGAGGTTCTGCGCATGCGCTAGAGAGTCGAGTCAGTCCATAGCCCTGGCAACGCACATGTTTTGAGGCTATGCATAAGGCTCCCATAAAGAGCAGAGTTGTAGCAAATTTTTCTCCTGGAGTCACAACAATTTTCCTTTCCATTTTACCACGTAAATGAGGATACAGAAGTGTGACTAAGCATTCAAAGTCCACACATGACATGCGTACAAAGTTATCAAATCCACTTTAAAAATGTAGGTCATTCATTATTCCCATGTACGCACCTTCAATTAGACATTTAGCCAAAAAACTTCAGACCCCCACCGTTTCTTACGTTTTGGTTTTTTCTGCCAGAGTACACTTCCGGTCAACATAATAAATGAAGAACGGCAAGTAAAACGTCGTTATCCATGGCTAGAAATGTGTAGACTGATTAAAAAAAAAGGCGCAGGACCAAGGATGTTGGTCCAACAAGTTGGCGACAATAAACGCAGCTTACTTTTTCCTCGTGTGTCGTCTCCCAACATGTTGGGTCCAACTTGTTACATAATAAACGAGGCTTAAGGAACACAATCATTCCACACACACATTCACATTCACATGTTATTACACTTGGCATAACATATCTATCTAAACGTGGTGTCGATATCAAATAATTTTAAAAGAAAACTATGCTGATAATATTTAATAACTATATAAATTAAATGCATTTGTATATTTAATGATAATTTTACTTCACACACACAATCTTACTATATCCCTACATTCCCCCTCACATCGACAATTGATTTAAGGAAGGTTCATAAGTTACTCCGTCAAGGTAGACTGCTATCTTACAGGGTAAAAGTAGTGTGCATGTTACAAGATTTGTAGGGGGTTTTTTTTACTTGGTTTTCATTTATTTGAGGTATTTAACGTGCACTTTCTGAACCGACTGATTATATCATAACATGACTTATCAACTAACTTAAATCTAGAACAGACACAACATCCAGCCCCCACATCACTGTGAAAGAGTAAACCTGCATTCCACTAATGATACATTTTTAGGCCATGCCAGGAATCAAACCCGGTACCATTATTTCACTAGACATACACGCTACTGACTGAGCTAAGGCATCGGATGGTTTTTAGTAAAGCCTGACTTTTGTTGTTTTGTTGCAAATTATACAGCTCAATACCTTTATTTATAGTCCAACCACATTCTAATAACATCGGGAGCCCTGCCTAAATAGCAAACATATATTCACAAACGAACATAAATTGTATGTAACTTTTTATATACATATATATATATATATATAATATATTTAACCTGCCCTAGATTGGGATGTTTGTTTAAAACTAACATAATAGTGTTGAAATAAGCGAACGAAAGAACTGGTTTAGTTTAATTGTCATGATGAGTTATTAAACATTAGGATGAAATCGCTGACAACTCAAAAACAACTTTTCCTCGTTGCTATTGTAAACTGGGCCGATTTTAAGTATAAATGGTTCTGTTTTAGAGCTATCGAGGCTGACAAAATAATATCGATCCAGAGGGGTCATTCTGCCCGTTTTCGGAGCCACGTGGATTAGAACATCGGATCATTGGGTACTTGTGATGTAGGACAACTGTCGTACCCAAGGTACCGGGTTTGAATCTGTGAAGGTGTTGAGTCGAGCCATTGGCTAGGTATTCCTAACCAAGCCAGTTATCTCACGAGCTTCTACGTCAAAGTCCTGATATATTTTTTGTAACATTTTCTTAACATCACATTTGTGTGGTAGCTCGTAGTGATGTTAATAAATCCTAAAAAAACAAAGCCTTCTATAAACTACGAACCCACACATCTATGTTTACGCCATCTCTATCCTTCTCCGCAAGCCATCCTGACAGATTAGACCCGCAGGATGGGGGTAGCGACACACACACACACACACACACACACACACATATATATATATATATATATATATAT